>JAWPHD010002608.1:0-248843 GCA_037043455.1 Cyrtodaria siliqua | reverse complement strand
ATTTTTCATTGTGATGTATATGGGTGGGGTAATAAAGGTAAATACACATAAATTGAAATAAAAAGGGTTAACATAGGCATCTAATAAGATTTTTTGTAGCAATTTGCAATTTTTAATTTATGTATTTATGTGCAATACATAATCCAAATGTCTAATCATATTAAGACCTAGTATTGGCATACGCATTCACCTAAAATAGACTAATGTTAATTTATGCGTTAAATCGCACATTTCTCGTATCTAGAATCCTTTGGACTGTTCGTGTCGTTTGTGCAATATATGTGTATATCAGAACACGTTAATAAGTTGTTGTTGTTTTTTTTTTTTTTTTTTTATGGTGTTTTACGCCATTTTCAGCACATGTCAGGTTATATGACGGTCGATTTGTTTGTGGTGGAGGCAGACCACCCAGTTTTCCCGGGTAGAACCAGTTCTGTACACCTCCCGCCATCCGTAAGAATCTACACTCTCCCACTTACAAGTCGAGGAAGTGTCGATTCTTACACATGTTAATACTATTTATGTTGTAGTTACTTTTAGGATGCTCTTACTTCCAGTTTGGCATGTGTCTCTACTTATCGGGCTTACTGAACACATATATGCAATGTCGTGATCATTGAATAGTACTTAATTTCATTAATCCCTTATTCATATTATAATATTATTTAAATCATCGTAGAAAGGTGGTAAATTACTGATTCTTACCAGTTTAGACATATAATGTGAAAAATACTGACTATAAACTAAATGCATAAAAATGTGTAAATAGTGGGTGGGGTAAATTGACTACTAATTTGAAGCAAAATAGAGATCCTAAACAGAATTTAGTGCTTAACAGAGCTTCTATACTCTTCATATAACTAAATGAATTGTAAACCTAACATTGCATCTTTTAAAAGAACCTCAATCATTATTCATACAAGCATGACACTCAAAAATGAACATCACAATTATATATGAAAGCGCTATTGGATAACCTATTAATGTTCGATTTTTTTTATATAAGCTACCTGTTCCAGATTGATATAATAAAAAAATGTAATCTATATATATATATACATTGTTCTTTTCAAAAAGTAATGGTAGAATTTGTCCCTTGAGTTGGTAACAATATCGAATATTTTGGGTCCTATATTTCTCAAGTTCGTTACCGAACTCGCAACGTCATAGTGTCAGGCCTGACGGAATAGAACTTTGATTAAACATCTATTTAAGCTTGAACACTCAAGGAAGACAAAACGTCCTGGGGTCCATGTGGCTCCAACTGCGCCACTATCAGTATTAGAGCACGCCGGTTGACGACGGTGAATCAAACAATGTAGTGAAATGAACTTTGATTCGCCGATCGTCATGACTTTTACGTTTGCCGGTATCCATTTTAATGCCAACTGTGTGCTCTCAGTCTTTTCCTGTTAACTTTTCTCTACATTTTGTCAACCATCGACATTTAAACAATTTAAACAAGCTTGTATATTGCGATGCTTGATAACATATTGGTACTTGGCATGGGAATGCGCGTCTTAACTTCTTCTTAAAGATGAATGGCCACCTTTTTGTAGTATTATCACTTAACACATATAACTCTTAAACATCATATGAACATTTCTTGATAATCCCAAAGAGAAACATATATTTAAATCCGCTTCTAAGCTATATGTAAAAATAAGTGTTCTTTTCATGACGTAGATACTATGTTTAACAATGCGTGACTGCACGGGGAACTGAGGTACATCTGAATCGTATAGTTGCACAACTATTGATAAATACATTTACCTGTTGATTAATTTACCTGTTCAAAGTTTTCTACGTCATTAAATAAAATCTTATTCTCGCTTTTCACAGATATTGCAATGTGTGAATTGTAAATATCTATTGTTGTGTAATGATTTCGATTTAAATAAACATAAACATGTTCATGAAACAAAATATGGCCGGAGAACTTTAACATATATCGGCGATTGCATCCACCTGTGTCCATCTTGATTTTGCACATATAATAATCACTGGGGCTAAACAGATACCGTTGAGAATCATTGATTATTCGTTTTCGCCGATACCACTATCGTTTCGCAACCGGAGCTAGACCGAGTACCATGGGCCCAATCTGGTGGAACGCAAAAGTACCCTCAGGGAAACTATTGAGTAAGTTACTGTGAAGCATAGGAGAGGTGAAAGACACAGGGCTGGTATGTATTGAGTGTTTTCATTTATTTCTGAAACATTTAACTTGCTTCTAGCGAAAACCGCATGAAAATTGAAGGTAAGCTGGACATGCTGCACTACTTTTTGTGAAGCACAGTTTCAAGTGTACTTTGGTCATTTTGACCTCAGAATCCAAAAAGAAGGCGTTTACTTCCAGTTTGGAATATATTTTGGAAAAAAAAGCAGGTCAGCGAATCATCTAAGGCCCATTTTTGTGTTGCACTGGGCATGACTGATACTACATTGTGTGTGTTACATGGCCAGCATATCTAGGATTGGATATTTTCGGTTAGGTATTTATTAACAACCCTATGTAAAAATAATGGTGGTCTAGGTCCAACCGCGTTGGTTTACGTAGAGCATCCATTTGCTCTGATACCGGGTTTACCCCCAGTGAAATAACAAATCCGCTGAAAACAACGAACACAGTCAAGATAGAAAAGTAGCATACTCGGTTTTATTGAGTGAACCCAAAGAACCAATAAGTCATAACACTGTTGATTTGTAGTCGGAGAAATCTGTTTTGTCCCCATTTTATTACCTTGAAAAGAATAACACAATAAGGCAACAAAGGTACAAAATGTTGCCATCTGGCAAATGAATACGTTTAGTAATTATACTTGGGATGGAACACATTGTCATACTAGTGTCGTTCAAGACAATTCCTCCAAGAACAAGGTCGACTATAAATAACTGTTGATTTTTTGTTTTCCTACCTATCCACTCAAAAATAGCTCTAGCCAAATCTGTTGATAGCAATTCTAGCTCAACATTTTTGTTGGTGCTATATTTGGAATAGGTTTCTTTAATTTCCTTACCTACATATCTACCAATCTATAAAATTCTGGGTCGGGAAACAGCAAACAAACTATTTATTAAGCATGGCCAAAATACTGTACGAATATGGTTTCTGTGTGACGAACAACTCAACAAGATACACTTCTGACTCGTTAAAATGAATCTGAACATGTATTACATGTAATCAGGCGTAAGTAAAATGCTTAAATCAACCCGGGTTCGTAACCTAGGATA
Source organism: Cyrtodaria siliqua (assembly GCA_037043455.1). Classification (NCBI taxonomy): domain Eukaryota; kingdom Metazoa; phylum Mollusca; class Bivalvia; order Adapedonta; family Hiatellidae; genus Cyrtodaria; species Cyrtodaria siliqua. The sequence goes on along the minus strand of JAWPHD010002608.1, from coordinate 245,609 downwards.
TTGCAGATTACTATGCAGATGAATTTCCGGGTCAATAATAGTTCATTTTAGGTGCATTCTTTACGTTTTGACCCTTTAGAATAGAAATTGTCATTCGCTGTCATTTTTAAGTCAGGACCCGTGACCCCTCAAACGCCCGATGAATTTAAGTTATATTTTTGTTGCCATTTCTGCCGCTCATGAACAGTCTCAATCAAACCGAGACTGCACTATTTCGTATGTGTCGTGCTCGGCCGTTTCCATAGGTCCATTATCATACTCTTTTTTATAGCACAGTGGCGTTGCTTGTGCAGTGTGGCGGCAGTAAAACGTCTCTCCGCGCTTGCAATCAGTACTGTTATTCATTCGATCTTTGGAGATCGCTGAGCCCGATACTTATAGTTAGTTATCGGTGGTACATTTTCAATTTATTTTGTTTTCTTACTTAATTTTTGATTCGGTGGTTCCATTACTCCGGCCGATAAAAGGCTCTGGGTATTGTTTAACCACTCATAGGATATGTTGTCTGCTTTTTATACGCCGCTGCTCCCAACTAAATTCCATTATGTTTATTTCGCTCTTCGGGGCATTTCATTTTATTAGATACTGGGACCATACGCCGTACGACATGGGGAAGACATTAAAGAAGGATAACTCCATGTCCACCGCCATATGCATGCCATCTTCGGGATGGTTAAAATTGTGTGCTGTTGATTTTATGAATATTGAGTTCTGCTAAACCCGGGGCTAGAGGGCGTGAGCGGTAGCTAGCATATTTCACTGCCGCTCATGAACAGTCTCAATCAAACCGAGACTGCAATATTTCGTATGTGTCGTGCTCGGCCTTTTCCAAAGGTCCATTATCATACTCTTTTCAATAATGATTGTCCACTTCTCTCCTTGTTTTCCTTTTTTTCTATTTATGAGTAGTATAGATACTGAGGGTACCAGGCCAGTTTTCCCCTCGCGGGCACGAGAACAACTAATGAAATATGTCAGCAAAAACTCAGGCATAACTCTCATTCACACCAAGATCTAAATGCAAGTCACGCCTAAATCAACACCAACATATTTCAACAGTTTTCTCGAGCACCCCCGCTCTGGGAAATTCGCCTGATACCCTCAGTATCTATACTACTAATCAATCCGGTTTGTCATTTTAATAACATAACATTTGCAACTCATTAAGCAAAGTCAGACGGAACCGGGCAGTAGTCTTCATCATCGCTCTGCATATCATTTTTTACTTGTATGCTAACGTATCTTGTCCGTTATCTAGTATGTACTGTTTATCATCATAAGCTGATAAACTTTTTTTATTTATTGCATAGCTGCTTATGTTATGCTTTTGTGATCTAATAACGTTCATCTCATGGTGAGCTTCTGTTGCCGTAAACAAAATATTTTTGTTATCATCATGTGCTATCTGTTTTTTAACAACACACTTTTTAACACCCTTACATTTCTTTGTACTAACCTCATTATCTAGTACATACGAATATAGTTTACTTCGGAACCCAACAAATTCAACAATGGGTATTCCATAAGTTTCATCTTTCATCTTGCCAATAACCTTTTTATTATCATTAAAATGAAACTGACTTTTTGGATCATAATCACAATTATCAAACAGTTCTTTATCCTTGTTAAAGTCTGCATACGTATTTTTTGTTTTTATTTCGTAACACAAGGAATCGGTATCAGTAAATAATAATTTAGCTTTTTTATCATATTTGTTTTTGATATAGTTGTAATGGAAATCATACTTCAACTATGTTGACAGGTCTAAAATACACATACCAACATAAACAGGACGATTCAAAACTAATCGTTCTTTTATTCTGTTTATGGCAAATAAATTTTCATTAAACATTTTACAAGAAATAAATGAAGGTCTTGCTGCATATTTTAAAAGGACCTCTTCGTCGTGAGTCAATTTAACATTATTCCTTTTTCTCAAATTTTCCATAGTTTTACCAAAAACTGAATTGATCATCAGTTTGAAGAAATCCTTTTTCAAAAGCATTTCTACCAGCTGTTCTCTTGGCAGTATTAAAGTCTATGCATGTTTTTAACCACTTTGATTCGTAATATTCGGTGTATTTTTGTTACCTTCAATCCAAGCTTTTTATACAATTCTAAGTAAAGGAAATGCATCGTAAATGTTTCCGAGCGTTTGTGGCCGCTATTTTTCCGCAATCCTTTTCAAACTAGCCTTGCGTCCTTAGACAGACGATCTCTCGCTTAAATTTGATTTTAAGATTGACGCGTCAAATCCAAGATGGCCGCCACATGATGAATGCGGCACATGCTGAATGTCGCAACATGATTTTTAAAAGATATAGTGGCATTTGTGGATACAGTTGTTCATGTATCCTATTGATGCAGCTGTAAACATGCAAAACTTCGTATACGTTCAATTTTGAGATCGACTGGTCAACATCCAAGAAGGCGCCACCTGACATAAGTCGCCTTTTGGAAGTTTCCAAACTTTTATGACTCAATATCCTCCGGATATGTGTGGCCACATGTTTTAAAGTAATACTACCATTTTAAAACTTGGTGTCCATTTTTATGAATACAAAAACTACCTTAAGTTTGATTTTGAGATCCTAGCGTCAAAGTCCAACATGGGCACCACATAACTTGACTCTGGGATTAATTTGTTTTGGTCTATTAACAATTCAGGAGATGTTCTTGATAAAATTTGCAGTAAACGTCAAGTTTCATCTGTAAGCACTTGTGACTTCTCTACACTATATACAACCTTACCACATCACCTTATCAAAGACAAGCTTATTGCTCCTATTCAAAAAAACATTCGCTAGGGAAAATACTACATTTTTGGCCTGTAATAATATGGACTTGCCAAGAAGTTTGTCAAGCACTCATATTCCTATTAGATAATATTTTCGTCAGGTATGGAACGACCGTTTATAAACAAAATGTTGCTATCCTTATGGGTACGAAATGTGCACCACTTGTCGAAGATTTGCTTTTTAATTGCTATGAAAGAGATTTCATGTTGAGTCTTTCACCAGATACCCAGGCAGATGTTATTGAAGCCTTTAATGACACCTCTCGGTATCTGGATGATATATTAAACATTGACAACCATTTCTTTTCTACTATGGTTAATAATATATATCCTTAAGAACTTCAACTTAACAAAGCTAATATCGCTTATTTTCTTGATTTACATCTCTCCATTGAAAATGGTGAAATAATTAGCAAAATATATGACAAGAGAGATAATTTTAATTTTGATATTGTTAATTATCCCACTTTAGATGGGTACGTTACCATAAACTTCGTAAACCGTTTGCAAAATTTTATTATCGTAACCCTGATCTTATTTCCAAATACAAAAGTAATCACTTTCATACTATCTTTGTTAATCTTGTTAAACGGTTTATCAAACCCTATCATTTTGCAACACACTGCATGCTTGGTGGTGGACCCATTTACAGTTCGCCACTATGCTTTCCTCTTTAATTGTGCGATGACCGGACAGGCTGTGGACCCTATGATGGCGTCTACCTAAAGTCCAAAAGGACGGTGACGTTTGATGTTTGTCTGCAGTCTGGTTTATTGCCGGCTCCGGCTATATTTATCTCGGACTCGAAAGCTGCTATGGGTTTTGGACTGTGTATCAACGTCATTTTACTGTTCATAAAACAAGTGTATTTTAGTAAGAATACCGGGACGCAGTCAAATTGTCTTCTACTACTTGAATTACGGTATCAATTTAATAGATACAGTCTATAAATTTGTTCTCAGCATACGAATACAGCTGGTTCCAAATCGGTGTCGTCACTGAATATTTATTGATGCTAAACTTTATTAAAGGAACAGACGGCAGTCTTTGATTTTTTAATCCTTCATAGTGTTAGGGTACGCTCGTATGTACATATCGTTGAACAGAGCAGTTTCATTAGTTTTGTTTACTTCCATCGGGCTTATGTTCCCGAGCAGCGATCGATGTGGTCGGTGGTTGTAGGCTCGAGCCTTGACCGGAGGATAGGCATATATATGCTTTATATTGTTATCTCTTAGAAATGCAGACATTTTATTGTTCTTAAATTCCGTACCGCAGTACGACCCTGGTATATGACCCTGACAGTATTCCTAGACTCTCCAAGCATAGCTTTAAGAGCGTATAGAACCGTGTCGGACTGTTTGTTTTTCAAGGGTGTTACCATGGCGACCCTGCTGAAGAAGTCAATCGCCACTAATAGAAAAGTCACGCCGTCGTTATATTTTGCCAGTCTACTCATGTCCGCCAGGTCTATGTCTAACTGGTCATATATGCCGCGTGTTACAACATGAGTTCGTTGAAATGAGTGCATAACCGGCCTGTAAACTGTATATGTATATTGCTTCTGGAAGAAAGACCGAATTTCATTTTTAGCTCGACTTTTCGAAGAATAAGAGAGCTTATGTAATCACCCCGGCGTCGGCGTCGGCGTCCCACATCAAGGTTTGCGTGTAAGCTGTGTTTACAAGTCTATATCTCTTACATTTCTTATCCTAGCACAACCAAATTTGTTCATGGGCTTCCTTATAGCATTATCTTAAGGACTGCTTAAGCAATTTTGGTTCCTGTAACCCATGGGCTCCCATGGAACCCAAATATATATGTTGCCCCCCCCCCCACCCCTGCCCCAACCCACTCTCGCCTCTCATCCCCGCTCCCCCTCCCACCACACACCCCCACTTGAAACTCTATTTTTTTTTTTTTTACATATTTCTGTGTTGCTTTTGTCAATTCTTAAACATGTTGCCCCCTTTCCCCCCCACCCCTTCCCGCCCGCCCTCCTCCCCCACCCCCCACCCCCCACCCCCCCACTCGAAACTAGATTTTTTTTTTTACATATTTCTTTGTTTTTTGGTCAATCCTTACACATATGTTGCTCCTTCCCACCCACCCCCTGCTTCTCTCCCCGCCTCCCCCCCCCACCCCAACCCCCTCGAAACTCTTTTCTTTTTTATTTTATTTATTTTTATTTTGTGTTGTTTTGGTCAATTCTTACACATACCTGTGTTGCCCCCCACCCCCCACCCCAACCTCCACCCCACCCACCCCCACGCTCCAAACAAATATGTTTATTGTTTTTTACATATATCTGTGTTGTTTTGGTAATTTCTTACACATAGCTTCTCACACATATATGTTGCCACCTCCATCCCCCTCCCAACACCACAAACTACCCTCCCCCCCCCCCACCCCACACACACACTCTAAACTCGTTTTTTTTTTAATTTATTTGTTTACCTTGTTTCTGTCACTTTTATTTTTTTTATACATATTTCTGTGTTGTTTTTATCAATTCTTACACATAGCTATCATTTTTTCTTCTTTTTTTTTACATATTTTTGTGTTGTTTTGGTGAATTCTTACATAGCTTCTTACACATATATGTTGCCCTCACCACCCCCACTCCCCCCCACCATCCACCCCGCCTCTCTCCCACCCACATCCCGTACCCCACTCAAAACTCGATTATTATTTTTTAATTATTTTTTTACATATTTCTGTGTAGTTTTGGTCAGTTCTTACACATAGTTATGTTGTGCTCCCAACCCCACCCCACATTGTTGTAGCCTTGTTTTCTGATGGTATATTACTAGCTATAAATTTATTATTCTCTGAAAAATAGAATAGTCGAGCTGCGCTGTTCTCCGACAGCTGTTGTCACTTATGTTCCTCACCCCTTCTCGATCTGTAACTCTTTTCAATGTTCCAGGGCCAGTAAAACTTGCAGGATGGAATGGATCAGTGTATCCTTTTTAAATACTGCTCATTAAGTTTATCCCTGTCCATAATTAGTAGTATTATGAAACTAGTGTTTTAAAACAGGATTTTGCACGTTACCTCCAGTTATACGACTGATGCTGCTGATGCTGCTGTTGATGATGATAATGATGGCGGTCGTGGTGATGACGAGGTGTAGGAAGATGATGATGCTGACGATGGCGGCCCTAACTGTAAATATTTTAGGCGAGGCGATGGTAATAGATGTGCTTAAAAGCACCATCCATCATTCCTTATCATTTGACTCCAAAATTAACTGCGTCAGTGAAACGGCAATAATGCCGTAGATTAGAATTATATGAGCTAAAAAGAGAGCTTGATTTTTCGGCATTTGTTTACAGCCTAAAACGCCGTAAGGTTGAATACTGTAAGTATTCAGAAAGCATCTCCGTAAATATGATGCAATGTTTTCACTTTTCTCTGTGTGTATTAAAATAATTTTCTTTGTTTCATCATTGAAAATAGGAAATACTATCGCCTTAACGTACTTACTCGCCTATTCAAACTTGTCAATATTTGCATTTCACACTTCCATGCAAGGTAAACAATCAATTATTGCAACAATATAATTATAACACCTGCACCCTGCACCTTAACTCCTCTTGCACCTTAACTCCATTCTCCCCCGTCTTTTCCCTTACTACTCCTGGGTTATGCTCCACCGCACCCTCCCAACATCCACGCACCCGCTCCGGAGAATATACAACATAAAACTTTGTTTAATTGCAAGTAGCTGAGTACTAGTCAGATAGACTCGTCAACATCCACATTATATAATAAAAGAAATGCTTAAAAAAACATGTGTGTAGCTAATCTGTATGAGCATGAAACTGCGTACACATTGTCTGCAACAACAAAAAAGGTCATTCATGCAATAAAACTAGGTGGGGTGGGGATGGTATAAGAAAATGTTTTTAAATTGATCAACATTTCAGCGTCAGAATAGGTATTTAAACATTTTGGGGAAATCTCCCAAAATGCACCACTGAGCAGTGGCGTAGCTGGTCGATGCCCAATCAATTGAGGACCACAGATGCGAAGTTTCTAGGAGGTATCGGGACAAGCACTCCTATATTAGTTTTTAAAATGAAATCAGGCTTTGTTTATATAAAACCCCTGATAAAATGATGCACTCTAACGAGTTTGGGAAGACCTTTTGGAGGAATAAAGAGAACTCCAAATCGTGCTTCGGACGAATTTCAAATTTTGATTGCGAAAGGTTATTCTGAACATTATTACAAACAGTCCACTTTCGGAATATTTTACAACAGAACCTTCCATCTCCACCCCGATCCCCTTACACCCACTATAATAATATTATAATATTTTGGATGTACAAAATAGACTTCAAGATCGTTTGAATATTATAAATAAGTGGTGTATTTTGAATAATATGTCATTACATCCAGCGAAAACTAAATGCATGGTCATAGGAACTAATCACAAGCTCAAACATGTGGATATATTGAAATTAACTGTTGATAGTTTATGTATAGAAAATGTCGCAGTTCAAAAGGTCCTGGGAGTTTATGTTGACAGAACTTTGTCTTGGAATGTACAAATAGCCAAAATGTGTTCCAAACTCAATTCTAAAATTGTCTTATTGAAACGTGTATCTTACTATTTAACATATGATATGGAAATTATGTTTTATAATGCCTATATCATGTCTACATTTGATTATTGCTGTACTGTATGAGGTAAAAGCAAAAAAATAGAAGATAAATTACATAAAATTCAAAAAAGAGCAGCTAGAATAATATTAAACAAACCTTTTCGAACTAATTCAAAGGATATGTTCATTGAACTTCAGTGGCTTTCTTTTCATAACAGATGTCATTATCATACTGGTGTGTTGATATATAAATCAATAAACAACCTAGCTCCTAATTACATATCACAACTTTTGACACTCTCATGTAATAATAGGTATAATCTAAGATCAGCTACACGAAATGATCTTGTTAGACAAAAACCGCTAACTAAATACATGAAAGACACCTTTAGCGACTTTGGTCGACACGTTTGGAATATACCGGTCGACATACGTTCTCTTCCTACTATCCAGTCATTTAAATATAATTATAAAATAATTATTGCAAAATGCACATTAACATGAATGATATTTTTTTTTTCTTTCTCAAAACGATTATGCACCTATCCATTATTTTCCCCGCCGGGGTAGGGGTAGGGTAGTAAAGGGCTGACCCAAGGAAAATCGATTTACTGTTCTATACCCTCCCTAGGAGATCATTTTCAGGGTAATCCCCAATGTTGGTTTTATACCAGTTCTGTCTGAAGTCCCTACCCCGTGTCAACGTTGTTGGTCTAATTCAATTTTTCCACGCAATATCTGTGGAAGGAAAATATGCTGAAGGGGATGGTGGTGATGAAACGGGGTTCAGGGGGTGTTTTCGAGATTTTTTTCCAGGATGGGTTGGAGTATTTTTCGAGATTGTCCAAGGGACTAGGGTGTTATCAAAACATATGCCATTTTCTAACGCCGATCTAGTCAACGTGTCTATGTTTGACCTAATTGTATTCAACAGTTCGATGTTTGACCTAATTGTATTCAACAGTTCGTGTTTTTTTTTATATTATTAAAATGAATCCAGTCTTGGTTTGGACTGAAAAAAGTAAGACAGTTTTTGTTCTATTTATAAAACTGGAAATCCTCTAATTACGTAAAGCGTGTGTATACACTGGCCAATCGCTGTGGGTCTAAATAATCGATAATGACAGCGTTCTATGTGCAGTCGTTTATATTTAAACACTGTGCAGCAGTCTAAATCGTAACATCTTTAAAAACTGGTGTTCCGATTGATCTCATCATAATGAAAAAAACACCGCATATAATAGAAAATGCAATGCATATCATAAGAAATGCACCACGTATAAAGCCGTTGGTACCGAATATAATGCAATTTAAACCACCGAATATAAAGACGTATCCACCACGTAGAATATGTACCACATATAAAGTCAACAGAAGCACTGCATGTAAATACAAAAGAACTTCATATATTAGATAAACTACTGCATATAGTAATACATGCACTACATATAACGATAAATGGACCGCATATAATGGTTTATCTACTGCATACAATGACTTATCTATCGCATATAATGATTAATCTACTGCATATAAATACTTTTCTACCACATATATAGATTTATTTACCACATATAATTAAAAATGCACTGCATATCATGAAAGATATACCACATATAAAGGGAAATGCACTGCATATATTAATCGGCAACATCATAAGACAGTCATGGCGTTCCATAGTGAAATATATACAAATTTATAAAGGGCCGGCGTGGCCCTATGGATAACCACTGAACTTGAAATCTGGGGAAACCGGGGTCAAGCCTCACCATCGCCACTGAGTTTCGTGTTTGTGTTCTTCAGAAGGACACTTTTCATAAGCCTCGTCCGTCGGATGGGGACGTAAGCTGGGAGGTTTTGTATATCGGAGTCTATCCTCCAAGCACGTTAGTTTAAAGAACTATATATAGATTATTTACCAGCTGGGATCGATTATAGGGAAATCCTTCACGATATGGTAGACGTGTGGTTCTTTTCACGAACGAGCGTATGAGAGTGAGTGAAAAAACAAAACACGTCAGCCATCGAATGAAGGATTTCCCTATAATCGAACACAGCAGTTAAATAATCTGTTTATTACATATTAAATGAGTTTGTGCATGATTTTAACCGAAATTAGTCGCTTTATTGAACGTTATCGGCGGAAGACGTCGACGTCAGCACCACGTTCAATCTCTACCCAGAGTACACTTCTTCCTCATTTGACTCTGTCAACGTCAAAGGAAGTAGGGCGAACGGTTAGGTCACGTGATTATTCAAAAAAGTTATGACAGATGTTTATAATAAATCCTTTTGCGTGATCTGCAAAGATAAAATATAGACCTATATTAAATAATTTCAATTCTATTTCTATGAGTTATTTTATTTAGTAATGTTCTGCTATCGAGCTTCGGTTTGAAATGTTTACATATGCGTTTCGATTGAGGAGACCTAAGTACGTATTATTTTTGTTGTAAAATAGTCCCGATTAAAACTGAATTGTTTTCATGCATTATTTCAAATCTTTCAAAATCTAATTTGCAGATATTCTGAAAATTATATTTACACAAGAAATAAATATGTTTCAGGCAAACATATTCCAATTTAACAGGTTTTACCAAAATCTTGTAATTTAGTAGTTAGCAGAGATATATGTGAGTGCAAGGAACGATAACTCTGATCGGAGATTGCACCACTTTATTGACGTCATAACTCAGCGTCACAGTTAGTTATTTATGTGTTCGGAGTTAGTCAGTAATATTCAGTGATTATGAATATTCTTTCACTGAGAAATCCCAATCTTTCACTGATGAAAATGTAATAAAATAATATATTCGTTATAGTATGCCAGGTTCCAGATTCCTACGTGTGATCTCCTCTCTGGGGTCTCTCCAAATAACCTATGTGTTGCTGAGCCATTTAACAACATTAAATTTATACCTTACATATTGAGTTGGCTTATCCCTAAATAACAAGGGCGATCCAGAGGCTCTCCGTCCCACCCACCTCACACCACCACACCCTAAAATTCGACAAGCAGTGTTAGCCTTACCCTTCTTTGCCTCGGTTATAAATTACTATGTAATATTCTGACGTATTTGGAACGAAGTGGTAAATACGTCCGCTAACTAGGGAGCGTATGTTAGCCTATGCTTGTCACATTTTAAGGCACCCTCCGCGTAGGGATATTGTACATTCATCCCTGCCACCACACAAATCACCTGACGATAGCTGAGGCCATATGATTGCAAAAAATGGCGATACCCTAGGTAACGCTTGATACAGCAAACTCTTGCCGTAACCAACAGGCAATTGACAATAACATCGATCATTGAGATATGGTGGCTGATATGTGCCATCCCGTCTTTTCGTTATTTCGCCGTGAAATAACGCCGAGCGAAATAACGCCAGGCGAAATAACAAAAAGACGAAAAAACGCCGAGCGAAATAACGAAGAGACGAAAAAACGCCGGGCGAAATAGCGAAATAACGCCGAGCGAAAAGACGCCAATCGAAAAAGCGCAGGGCGAAATAACGCCAAGCGATAAGACGACAAATAGTCAAAACGCCGTGCGAAAAGACAAAACCCCGCCAGGTCATGTGGAGTCCGCCTTCGGTCATCCGAGTATCGAATCGCGATTAGAAATAACTCACAAGTGCTAGGAGGTGTAGGTAGCTGTGGTAGAATAGCGTGCAAGCTCGGTTCCTCAGATGTTGATTGCTTGGACATGATAGCGTGTTTGGTGCTAGGAGCTGTGAATTACTGGGGAATGCCAGCGTGTTCGATGCTAAAACATGTGGGTAGATAGGTAGGCTAGCGTTCTCGGTGATATGATGTGTAGAAGCCGTGCACGATAGCGCACTTGGTGCAAGATGTGAACACCTGGGGCATGATAGCGTGCTCGACTCTAGATGTGGGTAGCTAGGGCATGATATCAGTTGTTTGTAAGCTGGTGTAGGATAGCTTGCTCGGTGTTAGGAGGCGTGAGTTACGTGGGTAGGATAGCGTGCTATGAATTGTTTGGGTAGGATAGCGTGCTCAGTGTAAATATACACTAATAGTATTGGTAGGATAGCGTGCTTGGTGAGGTGTGGATAGCTGGGACAAGAGTGCGTGTTCGGAGGTAGATTGTGTGAATACTTTGGGTAGGATAGCGTGTTGGGTGCTAGGTTGTGTGAGTATCTGAGCACGCTTTACCACTTCAGCAACCCACACCTTCTGACACCTGTGAATTGTTTCGAGTCGCCGTCCGACTCTCGGATTGGCAAAGGCGGACTTCATAGAACCAGTCGCGTGATTTTCTATTTTTGCCCGGCGTTCTGACTATTTGTCTTTTCGCTTGGCGTTATTTCGCCGGGCGTTTTTTCGTTAGTTCGCTTGGCGTTTTTTCGTCTTTTCGTTATTTCGCCCGGTGTCTTTTCGCCCGGCGTTATTTCGCTCGGCATTATTTCGCGGCAAAATAACGAAAATACGAGATGGCACATATCAGCCACCATATTGAGAAGATGTTGAAAACATTCAACCTGGTTTTGGCTTGGGTTTGATGTCTTTATTAAATTTACGCAAAGCTTCTGTAATGTTCTAAACGGAATACATGTTTATTTACAAGTACTGTAACTTAGTAACCGGTGTGCATGTTCGCTAAAATTGATTGTACCATATACCGTTTTTCACACTATTTTCCTATATTATGAAAAGCAAGTTGAAATATTGGCCTTAAAAATATTTAACCAATAAATTAAACTTAGCTAGATTTCAGCTATAAATGTATGTGTTGGCAGTGATTACTGTCACAGAACGGGGAAGTAACCACTGCGGAGAGTTTGATTTTAAGGGCCTCGCACGGGGTCATTATCCACCCGTATTTTGAAAATGCACTAGAATATGGGCCTATACATGTATCATTCTCTTGTCTCAATGGCGGCTCTAAATAACCTATAATATTTTAGTGGCATTCATGTTATGACATTCATATTGAATTATCTGATAATGATATACTGAATATGACCACTCAAAATTAAATTATGTAAAACATGTCTGTCCAAATTAATAAAATTTTAATTTGAAATGAAACAACAGGCCTAGATATATCATATAATTTAAATCAAAATTGACAACATATTATATAAATAATTCATCCAATTGTATTAAGCCAATATAAATAATTGTGAATGTCCCACTTCGCTGTGTCTCCTTCTCCCCTAGCTTGACCCCTGAAATATTAATATTATGTTCAGAATTGTCCAACATTTTTTCCAAGAGCTGTGCTGCAATTTCTTGTTACGGTAATCAGCGCCATTACCGAAAAAGTGATTAGAAGTGGACAACGTCGAAGCCGGGGTGCGCCCGGCGAAAATTGTCAACAAAAAAAAAAAGGCAGACATGGTATTTTGTGTCAGTACTTGAAAGATTACTGGCATTTTGAAAATGTCACTTGCATTTTGCCAGTACGCCAGCTTAAACTTGAGCCCTGGTTAGAAACTTAGAATTTCTGCTTAGTAAGTCTAAGAAAAGTGATAAATGCGTGCCTCTGGCGAGTAGGGCCTATCACTTTTCGACACGAGCCTAAATACAAATGAAATTCTAAATTACTAATCATGTAATTTATTTTTATCATGTAGATATGCTCTTTTCTGCCTATGCTCTTTTCTGCCTAACAAAGGGGTGACCTAATAAATTTTAATGTATTAGGCACTGAGCAATAAAGCAATCGGCGTTTATTGTACGTAACGTTATCTGACGTCATAACAAACAAAAAACAACAACATGACTGCGTCCTCGATAAGCGTTACATTCTGAGAAAAAAAGGTAATAATAGTAATTCATACAGAAAATATGGATAATCTACATGACAAATAGAATATTATGTCAGTGCCTTTTACTATCGCTCGGCAAGAAAACGAAGAATGGCGAGGATCGGAAAACGAAGAATGCCTGAATGGCTCGGCAGAGCCTCGTCATTCTTCATTTTCTAAGCCTCGCCTAATAAACTTGATAGTAAAAGGCACTGACAAAATATTCTCTTTTTATCGTGCAACTGTTTCAAATAACATAATTTACCTGAAAAACAATGAAAATATACAGTTTACGTCTGCTGTCGTCAAAATACAAATGGAGGATAGTTTGTCATGGGAAGTAACTTTGTCAAAAAAACTTTCGGCGTTTAAGTATATTTATATCGAAAATAAATGCAAAATATTTTCTTTTGATAATGTATTGTATTTCTTAATTGATAAGCATAAAATGTATTGTGTATATTTGTAGTTTAAATGGCTGATTCCTGACTTTTTAAGTCATCGAATAGTACCTCGTGTAGCTACTAGTATAATACAGCCGTTGGGCGGAAAATATTAGGTTAGTAGACAGTAGCTGTATTTGTATAGTAGAAACATTAGTTGCATGATAAAAACTGGTTCCTAAGGAACTGTACATTTCGATTTAAAATAATTAATAAAATAAACGCAAAAAGCAATCAATTTGCTAATTGTTGAGCTTTAGGCTCTATTGCTTGAATAAACTTTTAAAAACGTGTTTTAATGATGCAATATTGAATAATGTTTGTTTGAATTGTTAGTTATACCAGTATCGAAGACTCTCCCACATTTAGTAATTGACCAACTGGCATGGGAAATGATTTTAATTAAGAAACGAATGGAGTGAGTGGGTTTAATTTTATTTTTCTATCGTATGTATTGATTCAACACTATGGTTCGTTAGAAGTATGACAACAGATTGTACTTGAAGACACTAAAGTAACAGGGGAAATGCGGTGGGATTCACTCCACACCCTGTCCAGGTTTGGTTTTGTCAATATCGGTAAAACGAAATTAACTGATAACACTCATTGCAGTTTAATTTATTTCATCCCGCCTTTACTACTATATGATATATCATAACGCTTTGAAAGGTTTCTATCATAAGATAATACTAGAACGAATTCGACGGCGCGCCATCGCAAACAAGTTAAAGCAGTTAAAATAGCATGGTAAATCCCATTTAACAGACGGTATGCTCTGTGTTGCAGTGGTCGTGTATAATTTAAGAAAAATTATCTTACAAACATTTATATACAGAAACTTCTCTTAAAACGACAGTTTAGGAAAACATATATAATAAAATTACGAGTTTGTTATTTTTTATTTTTTCAATGTAAGGTGGGTGTGGGGAGGGGTGGGTGGTGGGTGGGGGTGTTATTTTAAAATTTAAAACGTTTTGTCATAATGCCAATGTTATTATCACTTATAGATTCAATATGAATATTTATTTACCAATTGTTTAGCATTTTCTTATCCTGTGTTTTTATGAAAAGTGTTGTTTTAAATAAATGGAAGATAACTCTGTATATAACATTTAATCACGAATGAAAAACGTGTGAAAAAAACAACTTCATCAAAAAATTATGTCATACCAATGTTTTCAAATATTTTACAATAAAATAACATTTCATTTCAAATGGGATTACCATGTTAGTTTAATTGCTAAACTTATTTTATATAGCTATTATAAAAGCTTTTTCCGTTTACATTGATTAAACTTTCTTTTTTTTTCTTTTTTTAAATATCTTGCTTTATTCCCCACGTTATGGTAAACACATTTAATTCAATGTAAACAATATCTTCAGCAACATCTTCCTGATGAATTTGATGCCAAATGAAAAATATCAGTTTTAAAAAGTATGTGTAGATACAGAAACAAACACATTCCAAATCAGTGCTACTCGTATCACGATCAACACAAATCTGAATTAGCATGTAAATGTGCTTTTGTATAATTCTTTAACATTTTCAGGAATCATGTTCATCGTTAATCATCTTTACGTTAAATAAACTAATCCGCCAAATAACATCAAAATTACACTATAAAACAGTTTATCAAAACTCTGTCCATGTGTTTAGCTCATATAATAATGTATATGTGCCGATTAAAAGTATAGGGGTTTTCACGGGTTCTTAAAATACCTGTAATTGAATATATATATATTATATATATATATATATATATAGGGAGAAACATTTGTGAACTACCAAGGACAGACAACCGTCGGACGAACTACGGCAGGGCGCCTAGCTATGACGGGATACACAGAAATCAAGCGTATGAATTCACTCCTTAAAAAAGGTTGTGGTTGTTGTTCTAAGGATTAGAGTGCCTCTACCATATAGGCCCCCGTGAAGAATCCCACGTTGACCCGGCATTATGTCTGCACTTTTCATCGTTGTGGTGTGTAGGTTGTATCTGTGTGATGTGATGTCTGCGTCGGTTCTATTGTTGATGTGTTGATGGTTGTCGCACTCGCTCTATGTTGTTTTGCTGCGGCGATGATGTGCTGTCTGGAGTGGTGCTGGCCTACATCCGCTAGATGGTGTTGTTGCCTACATCCGCTACTGGGCCGGGGTCCTGTCTTTGGGCCATCCCGCCTCTGCAACCTGCGTCCCCGGAGGCCTTAAGTTCTATAGGCACGCAGGTTGTTGACTCCGTTGCTCCATGTACCTCGCCAGGCTTTCCCCACGTTGGATCCGTTAAGCTGCTGAGTCGTCGACCACACATTCAATATATACATAGCCCATATATGCCACACCAAACATTCGGGGGGTTCCACATACAGACTGTCGACGCTCACCTAACTTCTTCACCTCGATGGTTGTTCCTGGCGATGTTCCATGGCGGGCGGGACAACGGAGACGACACCGATCTTGGTCATCAGCACTGACTGGGATAGTCGGTCCCAATCAGTCTTGACGTGCCTTCCCCACGACGTGCACGTGTCGGTATCAACAGAGAAGTAAAAAGAGGTAGCTGCAACACACGTTGATGAACTGTATCTCTACATCATAACACGCTCGTCTGGAGGCACAATTAACATATAGACGCATACATACATACAATTATAGCTCATATGAGTGGGCCACATTTAAGCGTTCAACCACACACAGCTATATTGAGACAGTGACAATGAATATATATATATATATATATATATATATATATATATAGAGAGAGAGAGAGAGAGAGAGAGAGAGAGAGAGAGAGTATTATGTCAGTGCCTTTTACTATCAAGTTTATTAGGCGAGGCTTAGAAAACGAAGTATATCGAGGCTCTGCCGAGCCATTCTTCGTTTTCGTGCCAAGCCTAATAAACTTGATAGTAAAAGGCACTGACATAATATTATATTCATCATGTAGATTATCCACATTAAATGTATGCATTAGTATTATTACCTATTTCTTAGAATGTTACGCTTATCGAGGACGCCGCCATGTTGTTGTTTTCGTTTGTTTTTTGACGTTAGGCAACGTTACGTGCATGACTTCAGATAACGTTACGTACAATAAACGCCGAGGGATTCCGCATTGATTTGATCTATTGGTCAGTGCCTAATAAAGCAAAATTTATTTGGTCATCCTTTTATTATGCAGAAAAGTGCATATCTGCATGGTAAATATATATAGAAAAACTCTTTCACTGTTTCCACCTTTTTTTATTTGTTAAACGTGTGGCCTCGGTAGCTCAATGGATAAGGCATTGATATTCAGTCACAAGCTTCTGCTTCAAGTAGGTTCGCTCCCCTTGCAGAGGCACGTATTGGGGAAACATTATTCTTTAATCTCATCTCCCTCCGAGGTTGCCATCCCAATACTATACATAATATATAATGTATGCTATAATTACTTTCAATAATATAAACGTGTTTTTCCTTAAATTTGTTTACTCATACCTACATTTTTCTCATGCTCTTCTCCAGAACATGTTTTAATATATGTGTGTATTTGTATTCAGTATGTCTTGTATGTATTACCGCCTCAGTGCTGATGGCGATGGACATTGTAAAATGTTTATGACTTAATACAAATTGAATTGAATTGAACTGATATTCAGTCACAAGCTTCTGCTTCAAGTAGGTTCGCTCCCCTTGCAGAGGCACGTATTAGGGAAACTTTATTCTTTAATCTCATCTCCCTCTGAGGTTGCTATCCCAATACAACCTTATAGGAATAATAATAAGAAGAAGAAAGTGTTATCAGGACTTAAGATACCATTTCATTTTATTTCAATGTTTTGCATGAAGCTCTTGAAAAAAAAGTTAAATCAAATATTTTTTCTTTGCATTCGATCGCATATGAAACAACGTAATGAAAGTTCCATAGAGCCTTGGACCTAAAATCTCTATATGACCGTCGCAATTTGTGTCCGTTATATTGAGTTGGGTATATTTTGTTAATTATAATTTTCAGATAACGACACTAATACTGTAATAAAATCATACTTATTTCTATTTTAAATGTCAGATTAATTTGTTTCAGTGTATCTTACGCCATGTTTATGGCACAATAATTGTGTTGTTTGCTGTAATTTCATATTCTCCTATTGGTACTTTTAATATGAGTCGGTTAATTAAACAAACCAGTCCTAACGTCTTAAGGAATACCAGCGGACACACAGTTACTGGGCATAATTAGACACTCATTCTTTTAATGACGTTTTTATATACGGTAAACCACAGACATATTAATAAAAAGAGAATTTTGTTGTTTTGGAGTGAATAATAGATTTTATTTCATCGAGAAATGTGAAAACTTTATATTTTCACGAATGATAATGAAGATCATTAATAAATATGACAAACATGAGATAAAATGAATGACTTCGGGCTCGGGGTGGGGTGGGAGGTGGTGGTTGCATAAGCAATGGCCAATAGTCTTGCCCTGGAACCACACGGTAAGTACGGCGTGCGTACGATACCATGCACACGGTAATACTTTGAATAAGTAACCGGTCCTTCTTAACAGTTGCATTATTTAATGCGATCAAATAAAATGAATTTCAACCAAAATAACGAAAATCAGCAAATCATTGTTCCTTTAAGTTTTTTTAAAACACACACCTTGTACATGTACTCCTTAACCAACAGATGATATTTACCTATTTAGATCGTTTGACTCTTGACTTTTCATGTCAACAGTTGCAGCGTTCCCACGTTGTACGTATTCCTTCAGTTGTTATAAGGAAATGCCATTAAATGATTTTGTAAATTACACTTGACCAGTGTGACTATACCACATGATCTATGACGTCATTTCAGAGTGAGATAAGAATTGTATTTCTTAACCATTTTGTACCAAAGACAGCGCATTCGAACGCTAAAACTGTACGCTACTCTCGACTGATATTATTTGTTCTTGAAAGTTGGTACTTTTGGAAAACACTTTGAAAAACTTCTGAAAATGCACCAGAAATAATTTGCTAAGCATTGAAGCGTTTAATTTTGCACAAATTATGAACGTCCCCATTATTATTTCACATCAGGCAAGCGAAAAGGTTTTGGGTTAAAAGAACCAGTTCGCAAGAATTAATGAATTTTAAAATTATGATGATCCGTCAAGTCGATTTTTTATGCTAAATCGTGGTCATTTTTGTTGTCAATTATCTAAAACTTTATAAAACCCAAGATTTTATCGCTAATTTGTCCGTCGTCAGACTTCGTCCGTCGCTGTTTTATTCCGTTGTCGTCATAAACATTTTGCTTTAAACAATATGTTCTCTGAAACCACTGGGCGTAATTTCATGACTTCACAGGAACGATTTTTGGGTGGTTATCTCTCAAGGTTATTCAAAATCTGGCAATCCACCCAGAACTCTGGTTGTCATGCCAACAGAAGGAAAATATAGGAAAGTAGGATATAGTCATGCAGTTTTATATTCCAGAAGCGTCCATTATAAACCCTTTCTAAACATAATAATTCTTGAGCGACTTTCTACCAAGGTTGTTCAAGTCGATCCGTCAAAAAACATGGCCGCTTGGGACGGTGTGTATCTTCCATATATGGCTATATTATTATAGAAACTTAAAAATATTCTCGTATTAAACCACTTGCCAGATTTCAACGTAATTGTATAGAAATGGTGTTTTGGTGACCATTTACCTCAAACCGGGTTGATTCACTAAAAAACATGACAGCCAGGGATGGGCTTATTTTTCCTATATGGCTTTATAGATTTATTTTTTTTTACAGATTTATACATTTTTTCGTGTAAAACCGCTAGCCAGATTTCAAAATAATTTTATATAAATGGTGTTTTTGTGACACCTCTACCATTTTTTTTCAAACCGTTTCCTATATGGCTATTTAGAAAAAATCTTTAAATTTAAAAATATATTAAAATTCTTCTCGGCACAGATTTCAAAATAAATTGATATATAACATGGTATCTGGGTAGTGCCAACACATGCCCTCTTGGGCCTCTTGTTTTAAAGGTTTAGATGTTTTGATATACTTTTAAAGATTTTTCTAAATAGTCATATAGGAAACGATTTGAACAGTTTTGGTACAGGGTCACTAAAACACCATTTTTGAAATCTGGCTAGTGACTTTAAACGAGAAAATGTATTAATTTTTAAACGTATTTTTCTATATAGCCATAGAGGAAAAATAAGCCCCGTCCCTGACGGTCATGGTTTTTAGCTCTACTGGCCAGCAGAGCTTATGGGATGGCGATTTGTCCGTCGTCCGTCGTCTGTTTTCCGTCCATCCGTCCGTCCGTTAACTTTTATCTCGTTAAGACGATAGGGCCTTCATTTTTCGTTTGATCTTTACAAAACTTTACCAGATTGTTAATAGTAATAAAAGCTCGGCAAAATTTAAAATCCAGCCAGATCGGACCAGTAACATTGGAGTTATGGTCCTTGATTTAGTTAAAAATGCTATAGTTTGCCTCGTTAAGACGATAGGGCCTTCATTTTGTCATGCGATCTTTACGAAACTTTACTAGAGTGTTAATATAAATGAAAGCTCGAAACAGTGCGAAAACCAGCCAGATTGGACCATTTACGTCGGAGTTATGGCCCTTGATATTTTGAAATATGCTCTTTTTGGCCTCATAAAGACGAAAGGGCTTTATGATTTAAACGAAACTTTTTAGGGATGATCTGTTCCAAGTCTAGTTGCGCAAATCATCGCCTTGTTTCGGTAGAATGAATTTTGGCAGAATAAAGGTCTTTCAAAGGTTTTAATACACAAACTGTGTCTTGACTAGTTCTCCTGAACCCCTCGCCAGATTTCAACGAGAATTTGCAGGGATGGTCAGCATCAAGTATAGTTGTGCAATTCATCGTTGCGTTCTGGTTTGCAGATTTGGCCGTTTAAAGGTTTTTTGATACACAAGCTATTTCCGGGCTAGTTCTCCTGAACCCCTGGCTGGATTTCAACGAAATTTGACAAGGATGATCAGTATCAAGCCTAGTTATACATATTACCGCCATATTCCGGTTGATTGATATTTTTTGCAGAGTTATGGCCCTTTAAATGTTTTAATACACAAGCTTTGTCCAGATTAGTCTCTTCTGAACTCCTTGCCAGATTTCAGCGAATATTGGTGGGAGAGATCAGTACCAAGCCTAGTTGCCGTGTTCTGGTTGAATGAAATTTGGCAGAGTTATGAACCCTTAAATGTTTTAATACACTAAATTTGTCCAGACTAGTTCCCCTGAGCCTCTGGCTGGATTTCAACGAAACTTGGCAGGGATGATCAGTATCAAGCCTAGTTGCGTATATCATCGCCATGTTTCGGTTGAATGCTTTTTGAAAGAGTTATGGCCCGTTATGCATAAACTTTATCTTGAACCAGTAGAGCGTCTACAGGCCCTCTTGGGCCTCCTTTTAGTGAATCAATCCGCTTTGAAAAAATCTTGGTAAATGGTCAGCAAAACACCATTTTTATAAAATTAGGTTGAAATCTGGCAAGTTATTTCAGACGAGAATATTTTTAAAGTTTTCTATAAAAAATATAGCCATATATGGAAAATACGCACCGCCCCTAGCGGCCATTTTTTTGACGGATCGACTTGAACAGTCGCTCAAGCCTTGTTATGTTTAGTAAGGGATTATAATGGAATATAAAACTGCAGGACTATATCCTAACTTCCTATATTTTCCTTCTGTTGGCATGACAAACTGAGTTCTGGGTGGATTGCATGATTTTGAATATCCTTGAGAGATAACCACCCAAACTCGTTCCTGTGAAGTCTTATGAAATTTTGTCGACTGGTTTCACAGAAGATGCTGTTAATTCTTAAAGCGAATGTTTATGACGACAACGGAATACAACAGCGACGACGGACAAAATAGCGATAAAATCTTAGGTTTTATAAAGTTTTAGATAACTGACAACAAAAATGACTTCACGATTTAGCATAAAAAAATCCACTTCACGAATTAGCATAATTTTAAAATTCTTTAATTCTTGCGAACTGGTTCTTTAACCCGAAACCTTTTTGCTTACCTGATGTGAAATAATAATGAGGACGAACGGGGTATATGAATGGATTTTGCTTATAATATGTGCAAAATTAAAGTACGCTTCAAGGATTAGCAAATTATTTCTGGTGCAATTTCAGAAGTTTTTCAAAGTGTTTTCCAAAAGTACCAACTTTCACAAAAAAATAATATCAGTCGAGGGAAGCGTACATTTTTTTGCGTTCGAATGTGCTTTCTTTGGTAGCAAATGGTTGAGAAATAAAAATCATATCTAACTCCGAAGCTTTCAATGTGGGCGAATGTTTACAATTTTTTTCTTCAAGAATTAGCAGTAATGACGTCATAGATCATGTGGTATAGTCGCACTGTTGACGTTAGTAATTTGGAAGATGCAAACAGATGTTATATAGAGGATTTTATCACATAACTTACGGTGTGGAAGTGGAATAACACCATTCTATATTTTCGATATACCACCAGTTATATAACTATATATAACTATGCAAAAAAACAACCTAGTATGCGCTGTCAAAAAAAACTCGTTTAATAAATTCAATAATGAATGAGTACTCATGTAAGATCCTTTATTTACATACGTGACTGTGTGCTATCGAGTTTATTAATAAACGAGTTGGATAAAATGATGGGATATGAGGCTCTGCCGAGTATCTCATGTTTTTATCCAACGAGGTTATTAAAGTCAATAATACGATTAGTAAGATTCTACTTAATATGCCAGTCATGCAGTTGTTCAGGATACTCGATATCGCACTCAACAATGTAATTTGATTTTCCTATTTATTGTTAGCCTGTGAATATCTGTTTGCAATATAACTCGTACCGCCTCTTAGTCCTTTTTCTACAAACAAATATTGATCAATATCAGTTATTAAATCAAGTTGGACACCAGTCATCTTAAGGCATGCATCCCAAGCTAAACCAGGACTGCTGAAGTAATGACATGGATCTAATTTGTAATACTCAATGCACATTTTTCTAAAGTTTTCAAAAACATCTGTCAGCAACAGCACATCAGTCTTAAGATACAAATCATTATATTCTCCCATATTTTTAATCTTAAATGTTTTCCATATTTGTTTAGCGTGTTCATAATCTGCACAAATAATTTTGTTTTTCCTTTTTAGTAATTAAAAGCGTATCACATGTTTTTTCTGCTTTATTTTTTGATATGTACAAAGGGTATACTTGGTTATCTTCATACCCAAATATGTTAAAACAAATGTTGTTTTGTTTTTCTATTGTTGGGATTTGTTTGATAGTAACAGGAAGTGTAATTCCTTTATCATTTAGATCTCCAATATACCTTTTGTACTTTGTTATTCTTTGTGGTTTATTATTGACAGGAAGTTCATAAGCCAAATGGCACCATCTGACGCATTCGTTATCTTTTTCATTTTTTATATTTATTAATCCTTTTTTAGCATTAGCAAGTTCTTTTGGTAAATCTAAGTAAGAGCTGCCTCGTAAAGGCTTATACTTTATTCCATTTATATAGTGTGCGTCTAGTGTCTCAATTACCCAACCACTTCCCTGCCGAATCCAATTTCCAATTCTATTTATAATTTCTTCTCGTGCTTTGTCTAATGCTTCTGGTATTTGATTTTTGTTTAATATTATTACAGCCTTTGAGTCAAAGTAAGCTGTTTTGTACACGGTTTCAGGACCTTTTCCTATGCCTCCTGATAAGGTTTTTCTTAAAAGTAAGTTTTAGATCAACGCTTAATTTAAATCCACCTGTTCTTTTTAGTTCTGCTTTGAGAAACTTTACAGCAGGATTGTGTGCTTTTTGTAGTTGAACAATCGGATCATTACTTAAATAACCATCTACTTTAAAAACCTTGCTATACTGTTTTGGGGATGTTTCAATTTCTCGGATACTCATTATTATAATATTACATAAGATTATTCCTTTAAGACTATATTAATTAATTAATTAATTAATTAAATAACATTTTTTATTTAATATTTTCGCCCTCGTCAGCGTCCTCAGCGGTAACCTCATACACATATTCATTGGTGCCCTCGTTAGTAACCTCATCCAAGAGAGCATCTATTTCGTTATCCAGAAGAATGTCTAAGTATATCCGAAAGCATTTTTCTTCAAGAACTCTATTATCTACCATCTGACTTATTTTTTACATGATATTTGCAGTATCTATCAAAATCAACAGCTTCAAGATTACCTCCAACTGCCAGTGATTGTATTTTTATCCTGTATTTGCAATAATTTATAAACTCGTCTTTATCAAAAACGTCTGCATCAATCATTTCTTTTAAACTTTTGACAAACGTTTCAAAGTCTTCATAACATCCGATATCAGTATTAATCACATGAGGTTTTTCTAGATTGCTGATTAGATTATCTCGGAACAACTCAACATTTTTAGACATTACTTTTAATTGTGTTTCATTAAAAATCTTAATTTCTTTTTCTGCTGGATCTGTGAGAAGCTTGACAGCATCATTGCACTCAATCTCAGTTTTTATCATCCAATCTTTCTTAAAAGCTGTAATATCATCTGACAATCGTTGTAACTGTCTTAAACTCTTTGATAAGTTCATTTGTCTCAGTTAAAAGAGTGTGCTCGTAAGCGTCTACTTTCTCATAAACCTTCTGTTCCTCTTCAAAATGTTTTCTTTCTTCTTCTGCATAACTGTAAATACTCATATATTAAAGATTATATTAAATTAAATTAAAAGTTGCGGTGGAAATATTTTCCTTCCGTAAGTAGTTTGTGTTTGTCTGATATGAACATTCTAACTTTTTCGTCTGTGTGTTCTTTTATACATTTTTCCTTGTCGTTAAGTTTTTTTTTCAAAAGTCTTTTTTAATTTATCTTTGAATAGGTTTAATTCATATTCAAATTCATATTCAAGTTTTTATTTTACATCGTCAAGCGTACGAGAGTTTCTGTAATCAAATTCCCTACTAAAGATTTCTCTTTCTTCGTAAATGCTTTCTATCCAATTTTCCATATACTATAGATTACATTATATATTTTTTTATCCGTACATAATAATTTCTATTCCTTGGCTAAGTAAAACCTCATAGTAGGCAATAAAAGAAACTTCGTATAAAGTTGGATGGTAACTGGTTGCCTCTGGAATTTGTTTCGTGCACAAAGAACGTAATTTTTTTATATCTCTTTTTTTATTTTCCATGACAGTTTTAGTTGTTTTGCCATTTTTATGATTCTTTCAGTCTAATCTTGAAAGTTTGAAAAAATCATTAACTGTTTTTCAAGTTTATTCATATCTTCAAAATCAATAGTTTTTGCATGTTCCGTTTGATTTTTCTTAAAGTTTTTGATTTTCTTGTCTATACGTTCCATTTATATAATTACATAAGATAATATTTCTTTAAGCCTATATTTTAAAAATATAATTCTATATTATAATATAATGAATTGCAAATATTATGAAAGAGTTTTAGATATTATTGATCCTCCTGAGGTGTGCTCAGATTGCATCTTATTTTACATGACTAATAAAAAGAAGCTTTGTAAATATTGTACCAGAGCCGAGCTGTGTTACAAGTGTACTTACGCATGTATAAATTGTAACGATACTTGTGAAATTTTCGATAACGAACGTATTTGCCTTAATTGCGGCACTCACAACGGCTACAATCTTATTGCAGGTTACAATTACAGCCGAAAGAAAACTATTTACCACAGAAAGTATCATTTAGATAAATACTTGATAGAATATGATTTGTCTTCTTAAAATAGACAAAGATTTGAATATTTGTTTTACAATATTGTAAAGATTTTGGATCAAATAGAAGGTCGAAAAAGATCAATCAAATTTGAATACATTTTTCAGAAAATATTTAAAATATTAAAAATAGAAAAAGAAACAAAACCGATTAAGACAAAATCAACCAGAGAAAAGTACGATAGGATATGGAAACAAGTCTGACAAGAATTACGACTGAATGCCATGACCGTTTAACTTGAACCTTTTCATATACATTTCCAGAGGTTCTGTAAAGTTATCATTCTTTTGAATTTCTAATATTTTATTAAAGACAATCCTAATTATCTCCTCGTCATTTTCTAGTCCTGTGGTTGTTTGGACATATGATAGAATTTGTTTAAAACTTCTATGATGTGTTTTTAACAAAGTCTTTCTTTTTTTTTATTCTTGTTTTACTTGCTAAAACAGCAACTATTGGAGGAACTGCGCCAACTACAGCTATGAAAACAGGAATCGCTGGAACCAATGCCAATACAGCAGTACAAACAATTATTCCACTGGTAATCTGTAATGTTGTGTTTATAATACCGCACAAGTTATAACTGCGTCTGTATGCAGCGACAAGCCGCGCCAAATGACCAAATAAGTCTTCTTTGTTAGTAATTTGTGTCATGTATAATTACAGTTAGACAATAATTTAATTAAGATATTTAGAAAATAGTTGCTCATGTTCTTTGGGTGATATTTTACCTAATTTTAAGAATTCATCGATTATGCTAATACCTTTATTTATTGGCCGTGGACTATTATTTCCTGATTCGATAACTCTAGATCATCCATCAAATCTTTGGGACTATTGTAATATTCAACACAACCTCCTAAAATCTTCTTGAACTTTGAAGAACCTTTATGAATTGGTAAACCAGATAATTTTGTTAGTTCCTTAAAAGCATTTTGGGACAGCTTTGAATAAGATTTTTTTATTATTGTAACGCTTTGTTATCAAGTCTATAAAATCATCATCTACTTTTAGGTCTAGCACAACTGCTTCTCCTAGTTTGGCAATAAGTTTGTGATGACCAATACGCTTGGGCAAATCAATTTGTAAATTCCATAGTGACCATCTTTGTTGACTTTGCAGGAATTTTTATTTTGTTGCATCCCTTTGCCAGTCTTTTGTATAGTATTGATTCGCTCAGCAACTTCTCCATGTAAAAAAACAGAGCATTTGCCTCATCTGCTTTTTTATTATGTTCTTCTGTAAGTAAAGCTATATCTCGTTTGACGCCATCGGGGTTATTGAGTAATTTTGAATATTTAAGTTTAGTCAAGCTGGTTGTCGCCTTCTCCCACCATTCTTTGAGGTGTTTTTTTCGCCGAGGTTGTTTATTCTTGCCGTGAGACCATTTATCTTGAGAACCATTCCTTATGTATCTCTTCAGCCTTTTTAATATATTCAGCATAATCAGCACTCCCGTCAGTAATACCTGATATTTTAGTTGGCATTGGCAAGTCATACTTATCAAGTACTTCTTTATTCATACCAGCATCAAAGTCAATATCATATACCGGTTTTTCTCCCCATTCTTCTTCTTCTTTTTTTTTTCATCTTTAGGATCAATTGATGTATGTTTCTTTTTGATTTCTTCAAATATTTTTGCCTCGGGTTCGGCAGCTTTTGGCCTTAGCACTCTGTCTGAAGCACTTCTTAATTTTGGTCCCTACTTTAATGTCTCCTCTTGTTCCTCTCTGTAACTAACCGGCGATAGGTGTTTAGGATCTGCGGTTTGCTTGATAGCTGGTTTTTTTAAAAGCGAGTGTTTGCTGTGGTAGTAGCGTTGGTGGCGGTGGTGGCAGCGGTGGTGCTATAGCTCCGCGATCAGGCGGGGCAAGTAATTGTGGACGTATTTCCCCGGGAAGAAGAGCCAACTGTTGACGTATTTCTGGAAGGGTAATCAAATGTTCAGCTAGTCGCCTTGTTTGCGCTGTTATTTCGCTAGTTACAGGTTTAAATACTTCAGTGTATAAATCACGACTAGCTCCTTTTTCTAGTCTTTTTTGGATAACTTTATTCTCGTATTCTTTAAAAGCTCACTCGCTTTTTGCATTTTACCTGCTAATTATTTCCATTTAAACAAAGACATGTAATAATATAAGTTAGATTAAAATAAGATAAATTAAAATAAGTAAAGACAAGTATTATCCAAGCATTATTATAATGCAAATTCCAAACTATGATATGAAAACAGAAAACGGTAATTTTAAACAACTATGGAACTTTAAGCCCGACTGTTGTTTTAGAATGTTAATTTGTGGTAATTCGGGATCCGGCAAAACAAACACATTAGTTCACATGTTGCTAAAACCTTTGGTTTACTACGATAAGATTAACATGTTTGCTAAAAACTTGGAACAGTCCAAGTATCAGGTTTTGTCGCAAAAACTTGAAAAGATAGCAAAAAAGAATAAAATTCCAGTTGGGGACATATTAGAATGTTCGAATGATCAAGTTATCCCTGTGGATACTTTAGATTCAGATAATCAGAAGATAGTCATTTTTGATGATTATGTTTGTGAACGCAATCAAAATGATATTATTAATTATTTTATCCAGGGAAGACACAACCATTGTTGTGTAATCTATTTATCCCAATCTTATTACAAAACTCCCAAAGACATTCGGTTGAATTGCTCTCATTACATCTTTTTTGCGACTCCAGTTAATCGTGAGCTTGGTATAAAAAAGCAACTGACAAGCAGTACGACTTTTTCTGTATCTTGATAGCCATAGAACGTTGATCAAAAGAAACTTTACTGGCGAAATGTAATCTAATCATATTATATATAATGGGGCTTTTTAATGGTCTTGGTAAGGAAGTTACTACTGGCAGTGTTAATATTACAAATTTTGGTATTGTGCTGTCTGAGTATGTAAAACAAAAACGTTTGGTTTAATTATCTTCACAAGGGTAAAAACCAAGAAAATGTTTTGAGAAGTGATCTTAACCTGAATAATAAAAAAAAAATCACCAATGTTGGTAATCCGGATAAAGCAGATGATGCAGCAACAAGGCAATATACTCAAAGAAGAATAACAAAGATCATACGTGATTATAATATTGATAAAATTCCAGACATGATGAAAAATCTGACAACAGGTGTTGATGATAAACTTAGTCAAATACAAACAAAGTTACAAGCAAACCGTGAGAAAATGATTGAAATTTGAAACGGTTTGAAAGATGAAATAAAACTTTTGAGTGATGCTTTAAAGGAGTTAGAAAAGAAAGAAGATGTATTGGAAGAGAGTGAAAACTTCAAGAAATTAAGTGAACAAATAAGATCTGGTGTTTAACATATTAATACACGGATTGGAGAAATCAATAAACAAATGGTTGATAACAATGAACTAGAAACTGCTATTGCTGATGGTTCAAAACAAATGAGAACTGCTTTTACTACTGAAATATTTCAAATTAAAATATTAAATGAGCAGATAAACATTAACGTTGCTGATATCAACAAAGTGTTTGAAGACATAAAAAAGAAAATGGTTGACGGTAAATCGCTGGAGATTGCTTTGAGCAAACTGGTTGACACTGATAAACTTGAGACTGCTGTTGATGATGCTTCAAAGCAATTGAAAGCTGCTCAGAATGAAAGAAGCAAAGCTTTTGATGGTGAAATAGCTTTTCTTAAAGAGCATAATCAAAAGTCTGATAGTCGACACACAGCAGTTCTTGGTATAATTGATGAGTTGAAAGTAAAAGTAGACTATTTAAGTCGGATTCTAATTCTTGAAGCTACAATAGATTATGGAATGAGCATCATGCATGATGCCCGTGATTATGTATCATACCCGACACGAAAACCACTTGAAAGAACCAAACGTGATGGTTTTCTCGGAGCGTTTACTTTTGTAACCAATCCGCTTATAAAAAGTGGAGGATATGCTACAGAATATCCCGGTGGTGGCAAACGTCCCATCGGCATGATAATTGTAAAACCCGTTGTATATCGTTGAAGCAGACCTTACATATACAGTTACAAATACAGACATTGGTATAGAATATTTTAGTTTGTTTAATAAATCTCCAAGTACTGATCAGACACATGCACAACCAGAAATAGAAAATGGCAAACGATTACTAAAAGGAACATTTGAAGTATATCTTCCAACATCTCATTATTGGACCATCAATCCAAGAATACAACATCGCACTCAAGTTTTCAATTTTGAAGAATCAAGCTTTAAACTGTATTACAAAGGTGCTTAATTGTATCCATCTTATATTATATGGAACAAACAATTGTATTATCATCAGAAAAAGCGTCAATAATTAATAGCTCGTATACACCGAGTAATTTTACTACTGTATTTGACAGACCATTAATATTAGGTAAGAACAAACAGTATGGTATTGGACTTGATAAGATTAATTCCATGACTTACTCATGGTATAATATTAGTGAAGATTTTAATGACAAAATGATAAGGTATCACAACGGAACAGATTGGAAAACTATTAGTTTTGCAAATGGAAATTACATCGATATCGATAATTACATAAAAGAAGCATTGGCTGTAAACAATGATTTAACCGATGACTCGCCCGTCCCGATAAAAATTGAGTTTGATTTATCAAGTTTTAAATGTTTGGTTACCATTCATAATAAAATCGTACTTGATTTGAGAGAATCAAACGTTCACACCTTGATTGGGTTTAACAAAGATGCAGTTATTAGAGAAACTAAATTTGGAACTGTGACACCAAACATAACAAATTATGTTGATACGTTGTATATCCACTGTGATTTGATAAATAATTCTATTGTTGATGGATCATACGGGATGTTATTTATGAAATAAGTACAGCTGATCTTATGAGATCGTATCCTTTTAAAGATGAACCGATGAGAGTCGGGTTCTGCGAAGTAACCAAAACAATCAATAACAGTATTAATATTTACATAATCGATTTCTCTGGTAAAATTATTAATCTTAATAATTGTGTCCACACATCATTTCGTTTTGATTTGAAGGAATTAATGTAACATAAGTTATATGGCACGTTTAAAAAAAGTTTATGACACTAGTACGGGAATATATACTCAAGTTGACCGATTAACTGGAGCTGGCATATTTGACATTTTTTCAAAAGTTGGATCAAAAATATTTAGTGAAAACAGCAGGTAAGAAAGCATTAGAAACTGCTGGAAAACAAATCTTAGAAAGTGGTTCTAAAAAACTTGGAGATGAAGTAGGAAAAATGGCTGCTGATAAATTAGTTTCAGTTATAAAACCTAAACTAAAAGGCGAGATAATTTTAAAAGAACTTACAAAGGTTGATAACAAAAAAGAAGTTTTAGCTGAAACTGAAGAAGATGTAGCTGGGACTGAAGAAGATGTAAATGCAAAAATTAACAGATTACTATCCGGAAGGGGAATTCATGCAAGAATTAATCGATTAATTAATAAAAAATAATCTAATTACTAGTATATACAGTTGTTTCGAAGTGATAAATATAATACTAGATATGATCATGAACCTATTCAGTTAGATACTCCTATAGCACAACCAGAAAATGCTACCAGGCAAATGAAAAGTGGTTATCAGTTTACACTAAATGATAGAACTTCTTACTTTGATTGGTATAACGCATATTTTGAAATCAGTTTTCGAGTAAACAAACAAACTCGCTGATGGAGCCGCTTTCGCAGACGCTGACAGAATTGCTTTAATTAACGATGCAGCTTCACTGATTGATCAAATGCAAGTAAAGCAAAATGGAAAAATAGTTTACGATGGAAATTCCCTTCACAGATTTGTAAATGTCAAAAGCTTACTTGAAATTTCTGACGATTATGCAAAAACAACCGAAACAAACGAATACTTTTATTTGGATAATACGGCTGCGGCAGAATCTCGAGATGATCAGGCTGGTTATAACCCAGGATTTACTTCTCGCCATGCTTTAATCATAACTAATCAAAAAGTTGATTCTATGATCCCATTAAATAAATATTCCTTCTTCGGAGGTTTGGAAACAAACATGCTTCCTTCTAGTCAGATTCAAATCAGCTTGCAGCTGACAGATGATAATGTGGTAATTTTCAAATCAAGTGGTGATGATGGTCGAGTAGTTATTAATAAATTAGTTTTGTGGATACCTAGAATGATATTTAACCCAGATGGTTTAAGTTACGTAATGATAAATCATATGACATCAACAATATGGACTTATCTTCGTGAAATGATACAAGAAAGCGGAAGTACCCAAGCAACCAAATCTGTATTTAGAATAACAGCTGTTGTTAAAAGTCCAAAACATGTTTTTGTGTATTTGCAAAGATCGGATAAAAATTCTTCCCAAACACAAAATCCTCATCTTTTGGATACGTTTAAGCTCAATGCTGCTGATGCTAATTGCTATTTACAATCAGCTAGACTGGAAGTTGGAAATGGAGTTTATTATCCAGAAACTGAATACAGTTATGATGATATCATAAGAATATTCAAATATGTTATTAATTATTCTTACAAACAAAATGATAAAAACACTGGAGCTTTACTCAATGTGAGTAATTTTAAAAATCTCTTCGGACTGATATATTTCGATTTGAGTTACAAGGGAAATGAAGTCAGTATTGATCCAAAACAACTAAGTTTGGAATATAAACTAAACAACGTTCCTACCTCTAGATATAACATTTATTCTTTAGTATTATACAGGGAAGATGTTGTTATTGATACTGTTGGAAATGAACTAGTTATTGTTTAATCTAACTTATAATATATATGACTTACGTAAATTATTCAGTAAATTTAACAGATGGGCAAAAACAGAGTTTAGCGAGGGCTTATGAGAACAAGAGCGAATTAACACTCAGGTTAAAAAATAACCAACTAACTGGGATTTTTCCTTTGCTGCTGACATCTACTCAGATTAGCAATATTAACAAAGCTAAATCTGGTGGACGGGGATTAGACATAAGTATATCAAAACCACAAATGAGGTCTCAGTCCAAGAATGGAAGCTTTTTAGGCGCATTAGCTGGTTTGCTAACTAAAACAATTTTACCAACAGTTGCTAAATTTGCTCCAAAGATATTAGGACCTCTGGCAACAGGAGCACTTAGTGGTCTGGCGAGTACTGGAATTGGTAAACTATTTGGAAATGGGATGGTAACTATTCCTAGTGGCAAAAAGCAAGCACTTCTTGGATCAAATAAATTAACACTTGCACAAAGAAACAAGATAATAAAGTCAAAAGGTTGTTGTCCTATTACCTTGACAAAGCAGCAACAAATTAGACCGAACAGAAGTATTCCATTCATAAAATAAAATTAAATTTTAAAAATAAACCTATCTCTAACTTAGATATAATAAAATGGGTCAAGCAGCTAGGTATACAGAAATTCAGGGGAGTGTTTAACAAGAACAAATTACCAACAAAAAAAAATAAACAAGAATGTGGCATTATTAATCTTGATGATCATATTGGGCCTGGTACACACTGGACTTGTTACTATGATAATTATTACTTCGATCCGTTTGGCTTGAGCCCGCCAAAAGAACTTTTAAATTACATACCTAATATAAAATACAACACCATTCAATATCAAGATAAAACAAGTGTCTTGTACGGATATTTCTGTTTGTACTTTGTCAAAAAGTTGCAAGAGGGAAATAGTGAGTACGATATTCTTTATAAAATATTAAAACCATTCAAACCAATAGAAAATGAAAACATTACAAAATCATAATTTGTAAATGAAGTTTAATCTAATCATATTATACATGAGTTACTGTATAAAAGAAAAAAATGGTTACTGAAAATGCTGATCCTAAGTATGTTTTAGCAAAAAATGGTAGAAAATGTTAAGAGCAACTTGTGCATCTTGTGGTATTACTAAAACAAAGTTTGTTAAAAACACAGAAGGTGGAAATATTGATATTCATAAAGATTTGCTCCCTTTTCTGCCCAAAAAGGGGCTAACACTACCTGGTTATAAATATTGCGGTCCGGGTAATCCGTTTGATAGCGGAGAGCCGGTAAATGAAATGCTGTTTGCAAAGATCATGATATTTGTTATGATGAAAATCCTAGTAATAAATCAATGTGTGATACAAAGATGCTTACTGGTTTAAAATCTAGTAAGTCTAAAACTATTGGAGAAAAGATTGCTAAGAATTTGATAGTAAAATCAGTTATTAGTGCAAAATATAAACTTGGTCTTGGAAACTCAAAAAACGAGAAAAGGCGTTGAAATGGACTGATAAGTTAGCAGATGAACTGCATAAACCCATACGAAGAAAGTTCACTCAACGCATTGTAATTGGTAATGAAATTGATAAAATATGGTCTGCTGACTTGGTTTACATGCAATCGTTTTCAAAGTATAATAAAGGTACTAAATACTTGCTTACTGTTATTGATTTAAATTTGCTTGGGTTGTACCAGTTCCAAATAAAACTGGTTTAGAAATTACTAAAGCGTTCCGTCAGATAATCAGTACAGGAAGACAGTGTAAATTGTTGTGGGTTGATCAAGGTGTGGAATTTTACAATAAAATATTCAAGCAATTTCTTGATGATAATAATATCAAAATGTATCACACTTTTAATTTCGGAAAAGCTGTAGTAATTGAATGATTTAATAGAACATTGAAAGAGAGGATGAGGAAATATTTTACAGCAAACAATACAAACACATTTTAGACGTGTTGCAAGAAATGGTTGACAAGTATAATAATACAAAACATCGGAGTTTTAAAATGACACAGATTGAGGCTAGTGGTGAGAAAAATAAAGGAACAGTGTATTTCAACTTGTATGGAAAAATGAGAAGTAATCAAATTAAGCCAAAGTTTAAAATAGGGGATAATGTTAGAATCAGCAAATATAAAAGAACGTTTGAGAAAGGCTATACCCCAAATTGGACTGAAGAAATATTTATTGTTGATGCAATTCAAAACACAAATCCTGTGACATACAAAATAAAAGATTTAAACAACGAAAACATTGATGGGGAAGCTTTTATGAATTAGAAATGATAAAAGCAAAGCAAGAAATATTCAGGATTGAAAAAGTAATACGGCGTGATTACAAAAAGAAACAAGCATTGATTAAATGGAAGGGTTACAATGAAGGATTTTAATAGTTGGGTCCCACTCAAGGATATTGAAAATATTAAATAAGGGTTTAAAAATAATTATATATAGTATTATTATATAATGGAACAAGAAAGATTAGAAAAGGTTTGCAAAAAACTTAACAATTTAAAAAATAAATATAGAAGAGAATTGATGAGAGGTAAGCAACTCCAAGTAGAATATGAAGTAGTTCGTGATGATTTTATGGACACCAATAAAAGACGACTGCTGGCCGAAATGGATAATTATGAACGTGAGCTGGTTAAAAACAGAGAAGAGCTTCTTGAAATGAAATACAAAATAGCAAGTGTAGAAAAATAAAATACTCCATGGTAAAAAATGATATGCAGAGCGATGATGAAAACTACTGCCCGGTTCCGTTTGACTTTGCTTAATGAGTTGCAAATGTTATGTTATTAAAATGACAAACCGGATTGATTAGTATAGATACTGGGGGTATCAGGCGAGTTTCCCAGAGCGGGGGTGCTTGAGAAAACTGTTGAAATATGTTGGTGTAGATTTAGGCGTGACTTGCCTTTAGATCTTGGTGTGAATGAGAGTTATGTCTGAGTTTTTGCTGACATATTTCATTAGTTTTTTCGAGGGGAAAACTGGCCTGGTACCCCCAGTATCTATACTACTTTTACGGACAATTTTATGTTTTGCTCCTTTCATACTTTTGTTGCATATAAAAACAAAATCATATTCGGATACAATACCGTCATGCACTCCGATGGAAAGTCACGTTAATTATCTCAACTAATATGCCATTGTAAACTCAAATAAAACATTCGATATAGGTTCTTAATTCATTATTATTAGGAAACACCTTCAAGGGTTTTTCTGTGAACAATGGTTGATTATACATAGGAACATTTCTTGTCCAATCCCCACAAGTCATTGTATTTTTGTAATTGGAATCTTTACTTTGTGAGAACTTCAAAAACCACACGTCATCGCCATTCCTTTGCCTTTGAAAACCTTAATTAAAACAAATCGTGTTTGTTAGTAAATGTCAACTCTTTTATGTACTCACGAAATTCTTTCTATTTCCAATGTCTAGGTTCAAAGACCCCATTGTTCAGTATTATGTTGGCGAACCAATATTTTTATGCCATGAGTTAGCCTCCAGAAGACTGTTGATGAGATTCTGAAATTGTAGTGTGAAATAGAAGAAGCGTACATAAAAGACGAATATATTTACGTTGATTAAAGTATAGTATTATAAAAGAAATAAGTCCCTAAGGATCAGAGATTAGGAAATTTCGTTTTAATTGGACCAACGCATGCAAACTGAAAACAACATCGCTGAAAACAAGAATAATACTTTTATCACGCATGTTTGTTTTCATTGTTGTTTATAGAACTATAGCTATTATATATGCCAGCCTAAAACCTCATTTTGAACTGTGATGTTCATCTGGTGTCACATGCAGGTCAGCAAGAGCTGCTGAACGTTATTTATGCGGAGAATATAGTAGCTCATATGCTTAACGGTAAAATAAGTATAGCTATCATTTTTATCATATAGTATGCTTACTAAAATGATGATGCCATATATACGAGCGATTACTTCCAAGTGGCCAAGGAGTCCATAAATCTTTCTGTACAAAAATCATCTGAAAATGAAATGTAAATAGATCAGAGCAAAATTCACTTCTGGAAAATTTGGTTACACAAAAAGTTGATGAAATGTTCATGACTGAACAAGAAGATTCCGCCTAAATGTTGACCTAATGGTCGGAGTTAACAGTCAATGATGCGGTTACACCAGAGGGTCGTTACACAAAATAAGCTAAACTTAAAATTGTTATTAATTTTGGCCAAAGGACTACGTATATATAACCGTATCTAACGGGCGATATTGTGCCTTGAATGCAGTCAGGTAGGTCGTTTTGAGCAATAAACGTGGAAAACGGCCATTATAAACGTCACCTGTAAAATAAATCAAAACGGCATCCCAGAGATATTTCCAGAATTCGTGCATAATGGTAATCCAAAGCAAGCCTATACATATCTCTGGGATGCCGTTTTGGTTTATTTTGCTACAGATGATTTAGTGTTTAAAAAAGCGGTATTTTTTCTCGCTGTGTTGCTATGAAGAGTTGTCGTTCGTAACAAAACAAGATCGTATCTAAGGAGAGTTATCGTATTTATATAGATGGCGCCATTTACTTCCTGGTTCACACATGGACAAAATAAACACGTTATTAGTCGATTTTCCGACGGTAAGTGTTATTATTGGTAAATTACACATACTATAATTACACATGTCAATTTATTGAAATGCTGTGTGATAATGTAGAGTTAAATTCCTACGAAAGCAAGTTTTTAAGTGTTGTGTCATGTGATTTCGCGAGAGGACCGACACTCTTGTTAGATCACCAGCAGGGGTTTATAATCATTGGATGGTGGTTTGATAGAATATGCAGAAACAGAATACTACTTTTCAGTTATAACGTGGAGCAGTAGTTTTTCATTTAAAGGGATATTTATATACTCACCAACTTTATTGAAAACGTGTGCAAATCACAGACCCTGTTTGACAGGCATTCATATTTGTTGTACATCCATGACACGCGCATCCTTGTCTAATCTGAACCCACAGTGGCGAGAGCCGAGAAGTTTTCAATCGTAACGTCTTAACCCTCTCGACCACAGATGCGGTTATCATGGATGAGCAATATATGCCCCCACCCCCACCCCCCACCCCACTTCAGTCCCGACACCAAGTGACAAACCCTTAAATTTCTGCAGTTATACCGATAGTTTCAACTGTGCTTGCCAGAGGTTGTTTTTTTGCGGGGATGGGGTAAAATGTTAATAACCCAGCAATCAGTGGTTCCAGTCTCAATGGTGCCAGTGGGTATCATCTCTGTGCCTAAGGGCATGACAATTCTGTTATCAGAATCAGTTAAAATGGAAAATATTAATAAATTATCAATACCATGTATCCGCGAAACACGTAAACATATATATGAATCTATCTGATAGCGCCTTAAAACCCAATTCAATGCAACTCTATATGATAGTAATAGTTGGGGCATGGTTCCCAACTTCCTAAATTCCTATCCTTCCCATGTCTCTGGTTCAGCTCTAAATATCCCAAGACAATGGTTTTGATGATCTTTTAGTAATAATTCAATTCATATTTGTATATTTGACTATAATTACACTATCCAGTGTTAAGCAATAAAACATGAGGTGTCTGATTTGGTATTTGGAATATTGCTATTTACTTCTTTTTAGTGAATAACACGAACACATCATTTCAAGTGATACATTGGTATGCATCACACTCACAATGTTCATGATTTAGTGTCCCAAATTCAATTCATATTCAAAAAATAATATTTGCTTTATATACATTGTTTTTATCTAACCTTAAATAGAAATAGATTTGAAAGTCTTTGCTTCAGTTCTTATGGATAAACTATCTATCTGAAATCAAAGGGACTGAATTACGAAGTAGTTTGACAGACATGACTGCTGAAAGAAAGGAGCAACAAAAGCAGAAGCAGATACCGCTATAGGAGTAACACAGCACATACTGAAATATATAATCAGAATAAAGGTAGTTGAATTCTAGATTATTTTGAGCAGCACAAAGCGTGGTTAAACCGGGAAACCTGCCAAACTCTTACTATTATCGAACGTGTTTTAAGGATAAACGGGATCGCACGGTTTTCGTCCCCATTCGACCGTCGAGAATACGGGAAGTTGTTTCTCGCCCAAAGAAACACGGAAGCAACAGTGGTGCAAGTGAGGCTCGGTCCCATTATATCCGGATTCACGGTCAAAAGGGCTATCCACTGGGCCACTGTAGTCCCTAAATGACACAAAGTTTACAGTAAACTTTAATTGTGGCATATTCAAATACGTATCCAGTTAATGGTTGTTCCAACATCCCATTGATTGTATTAAAAGCACACTTCACCCTTTAAATCAACTAGTAGATCACAGTAATTATTTTAAGAAATATTCCAGTTTTCATCTATTTTAATTTAATTTAGATATTTTGGTTCCAAAATACGGCATTTTCAAACATTTGATAATTTGAATTGCTTTTCTGTTGCTCGTGGCATCTTTAAAGTAATAACAATACAATAACAACTTCTGTTTTTAAGTGAATATTAAATTTTCATAACTACATGTTTTCCAATTATGAGCATTTTAAGGCTTCTTTAAAAGTATTTTCCGCAAAATGACAAGATGTGTAAATTATGTTCTTTCCAAACTTTTCTTCATGTACATGAATATAATTTACAACTTTGAGAACCTTCAACACTCTGTTATGGCAATGATACTTACATTTTAAAATTATAATCCTGTTTTCGGCAATTTAAAATTTCTACTTTTGGCTCCCAAAAAAACGACATTTCCTGATCCTGATCCTTTGGTACATTTTCCAATAGCTTATCTATTTCCCCCACCCCTCAACCCAAATTTGCAAAATGTATACATTTTTGTCATTTTCAAATAATTTGTTTTGTTGCATGCATATAATAGACAACTTTCAAAAGACTTAGCTACCTAATATTGCAATGATCATCATATTTAAAGCAAGTTTTCCAGTTTTCAGCGATTTTGCTTTCAATTCTCAACTTTTGACCCGAAAAAAACGATTTTCCTAATCTCCGATCCATTAGAACTTTCTGTAACTTAAGGTCACTTCGTCGATTATGAAAATATATTTTTATTTACTAAATTACATATTATCAGTCAAATTGTTTAAATGATTTCTTCTCGTCTGCTTATTTATTTTTTATAATTTTAATTTCTTAATATATAATTTCATTTTCAATACAACAATTTTATAAAAGTAAGTATAAAAGTCAAACAGGAAATGCAGTTTTCACAGAACACAGTAAACCCAAAAACACGCAAAACAACCAACATGAATGGCAATGTTAATAAGGCATAAAGGAATAAAGGCATATGATGTCACAAACACAAAAATGATTGACAATAGGGCTACCGCCTTGGAACTGTCAGTGGCAAAACCGCCTAGGAACGGTCAGTGGCAAAAAAAGGCCGCTGGTGTGTGTGTGGGGGGGAGGTGGGGGGGGGGGGGGTTAAACCAGGTCCTAGGGTGCACCTCAGGTTCTAGGGTGCACCTTACCCTACTGTCATCCCAATAAAACGGGACAATGTAAATAAAGAAATCCCCGCCATGAACTATTCTCTAACCAGCAAGGCAGCGTTAATAGGCAATATAAATAAAACACAAAGATGCTCGTGTATATATAAATACAACAAACAATAGCATAGAAATCCACAAAGAAGGTACTCAATGACTTGGCAGAAGCCAGAGCAACAAGAGAATAAACCCTTAAGGGCACGACAAGACAAGATTGCAGACAAATCTCAAACGTCACCGTCCTTTTGGGCTTTAGGTAGACGTCATCATAGGGTCCACAGCCTGTCAGGTCATCGCACGTTTAAAGACGAAAGCATAGCGGCAATCTGTAAATGGGTCCACCACCAATCATGCAGTTCGTTGAAAAATGATAGGGTCATAACCTCTTTTGATAAACCTTTTAACAAGTTTAACAAAGACAGTATGAAAGTGATCATGACCAAGGATCTTACGATGTTTGTAAATCACGTCACAGTATAAGTTAGGTTGTGATAGTCCTTGTCGCATAAGAGTTCGTAAATTACTTTTATATTTGGAGAGAAGGTCTGGTTTACGATAATAACATTTTGCAAAGGTTTCACGAAACTTATGGTAACGGTAGCCCTGATGCAGTAGCTTTTTAGTTATACAAAGATTACGAATATTAAAGTCCTCAACTGGAGTACAAGCTCTAGAAAAACGAATAAGTTGAGACACATAGACCCCATAAGAAGTGGCTCGTGGAACATCTCCATCTAAATCGGGATAAATAACAATATCGAAAATAAAATTATCTCTCTTGTCATAGATTTTGCTAATTATTTTACCATTTTTAATAGAGAGATGTAAATCGAGAAAAGAAGCGTTAGTATCAGAAATATTAGCTTTGTTAAGTTGAAGTTCTTTAGGATATATATTATTAACCATAGTAAAAAAGAAAGGGTTGTCAATGTTCAATGTTCAATATGTCATCCAGATACCGAGAGGTGTCATTAAAGGCTCCAATAACATCTGCCTGGGTATCTGGTGAAAGACTCAGCATGAAACCCTTTCATAGCCATATAAAGACATAACTGCGACATGGGTACCCATAGGGATACCAATAATTTGTCTATAAACGGTAGTTCCATACCTGACGAAAATAGTATCTAATCGAAAAATAAGTGATTCACAAACTTCATGGCAAGTCCAGATAGTGTAATTTTAGACGATTTTTAAAACCTCTTAGTTTGTGCCTTCAGTGGCAGTACATTATGAACTATAGCTCTAGCATCGTCGCTGTTTCGAAAACTTGTAGCTTTTATCTCGGACATGACTATAAATGGATGTCGACGAGATAACAAACACGTTTGAATATACTTAGTTTAAACAATATTTTATTCTCAAATGTATACAGTTGTTATGGTTACACAATATTATAATGAATTTAACACAATTTGAAAACGATATTCAGAAGTCTATACAATTATGAACCAGTAGAAATATTAAAATAGTGTGACTTTAGTTAAGACATTTCAAATAATAATAAGAATGAATGAATAAAGAAACAAGTATATAGAGTTGGCGAAGAGAGTTTGTTGTGTGTTTTTCTCGTGTTTTTCTCGTTTTGGTCGCCCGAATAGGCATTATTTATTCGAGGTTAATTGATTTAATATCTTGTTGTGCTAAATATTAAAATATTTGTTTCATTAGATTTGTGAGTGATGCCCTCTAAAAGTTGGGTAGTGTTTACATTAAGTATGACCAATGTCCTTAGGGTATTTACCGTTGTTCTGTGTATTGTCTGCAGCACAGTAAGACATGTTTCGTGTCTTCTGTTGACCTACAATTAAACAATGGATTTTCTATTATATTGTTGGCGTATAAGTGCTGATTTAGAGAGCTACAGATCAGCCGAAGGCGTGTATGGTATATATGTGCCTTGCCTTCGTATATTGAAAATATTAAGTTGCATTTTAAAAGCTTCGACGGTAGGAGCATTC
Organism: Cyrtodaria siliqua; assembly: GCA_037043455.1. NCBI lineage: Eukaryota > Metazoa > Mollusca > Bivalvia > Adapedonta > Hiatellidae > Cyrtodaria > Cyrtodaria siliqua. The sequence continues at coordinate 203,989 of JAWPHD010002608.1, read as the reverse complement.
CTTGTTGTTCTGGTAGTTCATTCCATTTGTTATTGTGGATGGTAAGAAGTAGTATGCAACCTGATATTCAAATAAGGCTCTAAAAAATGAGTTATGTCCCCCCGAGAGGGGGCAAAGGTTTCTTGGTATCGTTGGAAAGCTTAGAATGTCTACAATATTTTGCAACTTGTTAGACTTTGTTAGAAGCGTCCGTTTCCATGGAAACGATGATCAAAGATGGCCGCCATTGTTTTTTCTGATGTATGACTGTAGCGCATATAAACGGTTATATTGGGTTGATAATGCATAAAATGTTGAATGTTTCTTTGGGAAAATGTTGATATAATACACGCAAATGTATTTCATGCAGTTTAAAAAAAATAGTTAATTAACACAAAAGGGGAGGTAATTTTTGTATATTTTAGCGAACAGTACACTTTAAATTAACTGTTATCATTATCGTTGGTATTTTTAAAAGAAAAAAACTTTGAAATAGTGATATAACCCTATATAGAACACAATTATGAAAGAAAATCATTAAAGAAATATTATATTCATGTAAAAAATCCAAAAAGGGAGGTAACATGATTTTTTTTTCGTAAACAATATTTAAAAATGGATTTATTCACGTAGTAACTGTACGTTACCTTCTTTATTGAAAGTCATGTTTTCTCATTTATAAAAGGGTCCATGCAGGATTTCAACATTTTAACTCTCATGAGAACACTCTTATCTAATAGTGTAGTTATAATTAACTATAAAAGTTACTTCCCTTTGTTTAGAATGGCCATTTGTATTGTTGTCAACTGTATGTAATGGCAGATGTTATACTTGTGCATTCCGAGTTAAATTACAAATATTTACAGGTAAATTGGTAACCATAGTTATAATTGAACTTTAGCTTCTGTGTTTCTTTACCTTTACTATCATTTAAATTAGAGAGATGAACACTTAGCAACTCTAAACAGATATGACTATTTGTTGGTACTGGTGTAATGTTGTTTGTTTATATATTTAGATACATTTTTAAAAAACTCTCAAATAAATTAAGCTCTGGATCTTCCTAGCTTCGGCAGAATGTTAAAAAATATCCAAAACCTCTCAAATAAATTGAATTCATGCGTTTATTAGCTTCTGTAGATGCGATCTATCTATCTAGATATATCTATCTCACTATTGTAATTTCTTCTTACTCTGGAAATGAAGTTGTGTCTAAATCAGGGTGATTTTCCCTTCTCAATCTGAAGATAAATACAAACCTAATATACTTTTCATATAAATTTCAGATGGCCAGATAGTATAACTTCAACCAGTTCATAGCCCAATAATATGCATTTCCTCTGTTTACTAACACTTGTAGACGTACTAACCGCATAGCATATTATTATAATAAGAAATGGAGCCAGAGAATAACATTACTAGCTCAATTGTTTCGAGAGTCAAGATTAACTGGAACTCTGTGTCTATGTCATACAAGTGTTGTTAACAGAGACCTTACTCCATTTACAACGAAAAGTTGGAGTACCCTAAGAAATGCAGCTGAAATCCGCAATCATGGATTGTTTGAAAATATTGGAGACTTGTTGGAAAATGGCCCGCATGGCGTTTATCATCGTACATGCTACCAACACTATACCTTAAAGAAATCTCTTGAAACAATTAAGCGTAAGGCTGATATAGATCTGCCTTCGACGAATGCTGATCTAACAGATGCATCGTGTTCTAAGAAACCTTGTGTACGCCGATCTTCTATTATGCCTACTGTGTCTGATGTTTGTATAATTTGTCAATCTGAGACAAAATCTGATAAAAATGATCGACACAAATCAGAACCATTATCAGACTGTCAAACATTTGAAGCTGGTTCAACCTTATTAAATGCTACCAAACCTAGAAAGGATGATCGATTGGTTCTTGCGCTGACCGGAGTTGATGTCATTGCAGCTGTGGTGAAGTATCATCGAAGTTGTCAAAAGAACTATACTAGACTTAAAATTTTGTCTGTGATTAAATCAAAAGATGAATCTTTTGAAGATGAAACGGAATCCGTACAATTCAGCCTTCCAAGTATTATCAGATGAAATTACAAACAGAGTTATAACGGGTACTGAAGTTCTTTCAATGTTGTATTTATATGTAAAGTATAATGCGTTTTTAAGTGAAAAGGGAGTTATTGCTGCTGATTACCGGAGTGATAAACTGAAAGTTAAAATGATCAAACAGTTTCAAGATAACATTGCCTTCTGGTTTCCGAAATATAGACGGAGTAGTGAAGTTGTGTATTCAAATATAGTGCCAAAGGGACACATTCTAGAACAAACATTTGCATCGTCATCAAGTGACAACATTGATGATACTCCCACTGTCGAAGAAACTGACAATGACATCTCATCACATTTCCATTCAGTGAAACTCTTAAGGAAGCATTTAACAGATCAAATTAATACAACAACATCACCTGTTGTGGAAGACAATTTTGATAATGGTAGTGTCGTACTTACCGATGAGTTGTACAATTTCTTAGCTTGGCTTCTAACTGAATCTATGGAAATACCGTATACCGGCCGTGTAACAGTTAGAGAGCAAATCCATCGACTCATTCTTTCACTTGGCCAAGACTTACTATACAACGCTTCCCGTGGTCTAATTAAGACACCAAAACATATTTCGCTAGCACTGACTGTAAAAGACCTTACGGGATCTTCCAGAATTGTGTCTTTACTGAATAAGTTTGGTCACTGTGTGTCCTATCAAGTGTTGGAATCTATTGAAACTGCTATTGCAGAGAGGCAGGCGGCTAAGCAGGGAAATGAGATTGCATTACTTTCAAGTAATTTTAACGCTGGTTCATTTGCCACGTTCGTTTGGGATAATAACGACCTACTCAAGAAAACACTTTCAGGCGGGGGCACAACCCATTGTTTGAATGGCATTGTGATACAGAGGCAGGTCGACACGTGCAGTCCATTTATTGATCCAGTAAAAATAGTCCTGTCTGGTAAAAGAAGTTTTAAACCCGATATACAGCCACTTCAACTAAACACAGCAGGAAAGCGTATTTGTCCTGTGCCGTATGACGCAGCCAAAGACATTCTGATAAACTCAGAAACAGTGTATAAAACACCAGTAAAACTTGACTTTGGATGGTTCTTGTGTAGACTCGAAAACCTTGATGAGGCCAAAGTGGATTATGGCCAGCAGACAATACCTGGGTGGTCTGCATTTAATGCGAAAGTAACACCTACATCTGCAGTACCTAGCCAGTGTGATGTAGGGTATTGCCAAGTCATTGATGCTTCACCAACACAGCTTCCTGTTGTGTACTATGTTCTGAAACGGTCTATTAATATCGCAGACCAACTCCATCAAACTGATGTTGTCATTGTCTTCGATCAGGCTATATATGCAAAGTCATTGGAGATCATATGGAAACATCCAACAGAATTCAAACGTGTTGTTCCATGTATGGGTGCGTTTCACATCTCGTGTACATTTCTGGCAGTTATCGGTAAACGGTTTGGTGATGCTGGTCTTCGGGACATAATGATCGAATCTGGTATTATTGGGTCTGGCTCGATAAATGCTTTGTTGGAGTGTCGTCACAAAAAATAGAGGTGTACGAGTGCATAAGCTGGTCATGGAAGCCATGCTACGACTTAGATGGAAATCGTTTGTGAGTATTCTTTCTGAAGATGAATTAGCCGAGGTTCGTGTAGACTTGACTACCACCCATACTGACGTACATGAATCACCAACTCCTGAACGTTTCCAGGAATTCACAGAGTTGGATGCATTTGAGTGCCTGCTAGAAAAGTATCAAGCATACTGCCCAATCGAATGTCGTCCCTGTAGCCAAATTCTGGGACACCTACATAGAAATGGTCCAGCTACTCCTTCATTGTATTCGATCGACCAGGGAAGGCAACTGGAATTTGCATGTGGCATGCATACGTAGCATGGTCCCCTGGATGTTCGCTTATGATCGCATCAACTACGCCAAGTATTTGCCAGTATATCTCATGGAGATTCAAATGTTAAAAACTAACCACCCTGAAGCTTATGCAAATATTTCAAGCGGTGAATTTGCGGTTCAAAGAAGTTCACATTCATTTGCGCAAGTTGCAAGAGACTAAACGATTGAACAAACACTGAATCGTGCAACCAAAACTCGCTGTGGCATCACTGGCTTCAGTTCGAACAAAAGTGCAGAACAAACGTGGTTAGATACAGCTCATGAACGAGCAATGATTAGAGAAAGGTGTTTTTCTATGGCTGGTGCTGATGGTCGCCAAATTCATGAACACAAGGAGGGTTCGTCAACCAGAATCGTAAGAGATTGCAGTGATGTTGTTAAGGTTGTTGAATTAGTCGAGACATTGAAATCTAATCCATACAACAGCACAAGCTTATCATCTGGTGTTGTTGACGACAAGACTGTGTTTCATGATCTTCTGAATGCCAATCAACAAGGTCAGGAAGCGGCAGAAGCATTTGTTAAGACACGATTATCAAATGATGAAAGCTCATTTTATGATCCACTTAAAAAAATGAATTTGAAGACATTTTCCAGCTTAGGCAAGAAAAAGCAGGTTAAAGTGGGTAATAAGAATATCATTCTAAGAGCTGATAGAAATTTGTTTTCAAAAATGATTGTGGTGGCTCAGTCTATAAGTTTGGATCTGAGAAATGTGTTGAAACACTGTCTGGGTCCCATACCTTGGTCGTTGGCAGAGGTTGACGGTTCATACATTAAAACAACAAAGGCCAATTTAGCTGAGCTGATAGAGAAGGACTCTGAGTATCCTGAGAATATTTCTCCAATTGCTGTCTGGATTATCGATCTGATGGCACTGCTGCAAGGTCTATCTGAATTACCCGATACATTCTCCGCATTAGCAGCTCTTGTTCTTGACAGGGTGTTGCCCTACACCAATAGAAATGCAAGGGTTGATATCGTATCTGACCAATACCCTGAAAAATCAATTAAATATGTGGAAAGAGATCGACGAGCTATCGAAGGTAAGCTTGAAATACAAATCACGTCTGGTGCTTAGAAAATCCCAAAACAATGGAAGAAGTTTCTATCTAGTGGCAATAACAATACTTCCCTTGTAAAGTTCTTCTTCCAGGAGTGGAATAAGCCACAGTATGTAGGAAAGCTGGCTGGTCGCTTCCTGTTTTACGCACATGGTCAGAACTGTCATGTTTACTGTCAGGGTTGTAAATGATGAAAGTGAAATTGTTTGCGAAGAAATTCCAGAACTAAACTCTACCCAGGAGGCGGCAGATACTCGTATGCTACTGCATGCCCTGCATGCTGCCGAGGCTGGGCATGACAGCATTGTTATAAAGACACCCGACACAGATGTGATAATGTTAGCCTGCCACTTACAGCATAAGATACCAGGTGAATTATTTATTCACACTGGTACAAAGACTCGGACACGATTCATTAACATTGATGAAGTTGCCACGAAACTTGGACCAATGGTGTGTGAGGCTTAACCAGGCCTACACTCATTTAGTGGATGCGATAACAATAGTGCATTTGCTGGTAAGGGTAAAAAGAAGGTATTTGATGTTGTGACGAATGATCAAGAACTATGTAAGTCAATGCAATGTCTAGGTAACGCCTGTTACAGATGATATTTTGTCCGAAACTGAGAAGTTTACATGTGCCCTTTACAACATGTCTAGTTACACCAGCATAGATGAGGCCAGATACCAAGTGTTTTGTAGCAAAAACCATCAGAGTAACTATTTGCCCCCATGCCAAGATGCCTTACAGAAACATTCCACAAAAGCAAACTATCAGGCTTTCATTTGGAAAAATGCCTTAAGTTCAACCCCTGACGTAACGAGTCCACATGGCCATGGATGGACAATATCTGGTAAAGAACTTCCACCATCACCAAGAGCCATTCTTGAGTTAATTAAGTGCAATTGCTCAGGAGTCTGTTCTGGAAACCGATGTTCATTCTTCAAAAACCGAATGCCCTGTACCGAATCATGTGGATGCCTACATAATTGTGAAAATTCTACAATTGTTGATTCTAACAGTGATTCAGAATCTGAATATGATGATAATTAACTGAAAAATGATTAACAACACATATTTATGGCTTATGCATAAGTCTTGATTTGCAGTGTGTTATTGCTTTCAGATAGGAGTAAAATAACAAATTTAGATCTGTAAAATTGTACAGAAAATATAATAAATGTAGAATAGCTCCTCCAATCCCAATTATTTGTTCAATTTCAAATGCTTTGTAAATTACTGTTTGGTTGAAGCTTGTAAAGTTTTGGTCAAAGTGATGGAATCGAAACAAATGCAATGCCTCGTTTTGTCAAGTTATACACACTATCGGTATAATATAACAATTGGAACATTTAAGAAAAGAAAATCTCATTTTTGTTGGATTTTTAAAATTGTATTCAAAATTGATTTTTTTATTACTTCCCTTTTATACATATTTTGTCGGAATATGTTCTTTTATTTCATTACGTCTTTCTTATTTTGTTTATATGAGTATATTTCATTATATTCAAGTTAATTGATTAATAAAAAATGACAGATAATGACACAAAATAATTATTAATGTATTACACACTAAAATATACAAAATAGTTTTCAAATTACCTCCCCTTTTTGTGTTAGTAGTGCAATTGATTTAAAAAACTGCATGAAATAGATTCAAGTGTATTATATCAACATGTTCCCAAAGAAACCTTTAACATTTTATGCATTTTCAACCCAATATGACCGCTTATATGCGCTACAGTCATACAACAGAAAAACCAACGGCGGCCATCTTTGATCATCGTTACCATGGAAACGGACAAGTCTAACAAAGTCTAACAAGTCGCAAAATATTGTAGACATTTTAAGCTTTCCAACGATACCAAAAAACCTTTGCCCCCTCTCGGGGGGACATAACTCATTTTTTTCAGGACCCAGGTTGTGTACTAAAGGATCTAGCAAATAGTTGTGATTTGCATGGAATGGTTCTTATATTATCAGAATTTCGGAGTTCATATTGTGTGGATTCGGCTATATTGTTGGGTACTAATTCATTTAAGTATGGGGGTGTAATTAAGTTCACCATTTTGAAGAATAATGTTAGTTTATGCTTGTTACGACGTGATTGCAGACTTTCCCACCCTGTTTCGTCATTTAATAGAGATATTGATACTAATTTAGCCGCGCCAGTTACTATCCTAGCGGCTTCTATTTTTTATTTTTTCTAAGTCATTTATTTCATATTGTGCGCTGTTATCCCAAACTAAGTCAGCATATTCCAAAATTGGTCGAATGAATGTAGTATAAATGGCTTCTAGGGATTTACGGTCTAGAACAAATTTGAGTCTACTCATAATATTAATGAGTTTCGTTTCCATGCTTGTTCTTTGACGTATTGCAGGTGTGCATGCCAAAACAAAGTCCGAGATGTTTATGAGTTTCTACATTTTGAATAATAGTATTGGTCATAGATAGCGATGGATGTAACGGTTTAATATGTTTGCGAGATATAATTAGTGATTCCGTTTTATTTGGGCTGAACGTAACTTACCATGATTCAGCCCAAGTATTTATTTTCACCAAATCAGCATTTAATATGTCAGCGGCTCGCTCTGGGTTATCGACTATTATAAAAACACTAGTGTCGTCAGCAAACAGCTTAATTGTGGAGCTAATGGTGTCTACTATATCGTTAATATATACCAATAATAATAAAGGACCTAGAATAGAACCTTGGGGGACACCAGCCTTGATGTGTTTCTAATCAGACCTAGCACCAGGGAGAATAACACGTTGTTTTCGAATTTCTTTACCTTCGTCTAGAGCCTAACAAAAAGTATGGTATATATCTACTAGTTAGTTAACAGTTGGATATTTATGTAAAAAGACTAACTGCAAAGCAGTTATGATACGATTTCTTAGAAAAAAGTTTAGAACGTTCTTTGATTTGTGGATACGTTTTTCCAAAATGTTATCTATCGTTGATAGGAGTGCAATCTGCCGATAATTAGCAACATCGAAAGGATCGTTTTTCTTAGACAGCGGTAACATACGCTTCCTTCCACCTAGTTGGGACTTTGCAGAGTCGAAGTGACCGATTAAGAAGATTGCACAAGGGAGTTGCGAGTTGTTTGGAAAGTTCTTTTAGGACTTTGTTTTAATTTCGTCTGGGCCAGTTTTTCCCTGTGGAAGGGTTTGTAGGATTGATTCAACTTCTAAAGGCTGTATTTTAATTCTATCGAAGTTCGGTTTGTTAGGATCTATAATAAGTTGCGGTAATATCTTTCCGTTATCGTTTTGAGCTATTTGGTTTGCAAAAACATCATTAAGTAAGTTAGCTTTGCTAATATTGTCACTGTAGTAGATACCGTCATGTTTGAATATACTTATCGAAGACTGCACGAAATTTTAGTGCGTTATTAGACATGATATTTTTTTAATAATAAAAAAGTGGAAAAAACAACAACAAAAACAAAAATCGACAGTTTGACTCGAACCCATGATCTGTCATGATCTTTCAGGTAGGGCATAATTTCTTAGATCCACCTACTTAACTGTCACGGCCACTGTACCACACAGTTCTAACAATGTACAATTACATTAATAAAGGCCTGCTTTTGAAAGGGACACCCCTAATAAATGGACTTACCCAAAGTTCATTCAAAAGACAAAATCCATTTACAAGAGGAATGCGATTTAAATAAAGCGTTAACAATGCCTTAAGCAAATATTCGTTTACGGTTAAGCATCAGTTCTTTACATTTCTGTTCGGGCAATAATTGAAAATGTTTGTATATACTATTAATATATGTTTTATTCTTAATTGAGTGGTATATCTACAACAACACAGATGCATAATTATATCAATCACGGGCAGCATAGACGGTAACCTATCTAGCAATCTGTGAGATAATCAGTTTTGCGCGTGAACGTGTAAAAGACAGTAAGGCCAGAGTTTGTTTTAATTGTTCGGTTCTCAAACCCTCCGACCCTAAGTTTTGAAAAATTGAAAAAAATAAATATTTAAAAAACAAATGACTGTTTGAAAAAAATAATTTCGTTATTAATTATTTGGTCACCCTTTTCAAACAATCAAATTATCATGTTTAAAATTAACGTAAAATCAGAAGATCATGTTTAATATATAATTTTGGTCAGGTCCATTTTATGTTTTACAATGTGACTAGCACCATTACAAGATACACATTTATAAAGGTTCAGATTTTTTATTGATTTTTTCTCTCATCCTGTGGAACTTTTTCCGAAAAAAATCTGAGAACCAAAAAACTAAAAACAAATCTGGCCTAAAGCACATTCTGTAACTATTGATATAACGTACTCTTAAATTTAAATATGACCTAGCAAATGATGTTGAATACCATCTTATGTTAGTGATATTAACTTCAAATCAACAATAGTTTGTCTCTGTAAGTTGTGTAACTGCACATGATTAGATGATCGCGTTTCATGTAGCATGCAATAGCTACACAGTCAAGTGTGGCAGTGAATAGTTTCTTTGACTTTTCAATTTTGTAACGCATTATTGGATAATTGCAGACGGTAGAAGTGAACAGTTATATATATATATATCACTCGTGTAATGCATTCGTTAACACGGGAGTCCTTTAAACGTGAAAGAGTGCCATAGAAACAAAAACATGTTTTGCAAATGGACAACTTTAGATAGGATGCAAACAAATGTTCAAAAGGAGAAACGCCTTAGCAATAACTAGACATTAATCAACTTAGTTCTCTGCTGAAAGTACGCCTAGCTCGTCGTTATGAAAATAGAACGAAGCAGGTATTACAACGGTGACGGTGTATATATTAATTAAACATCGTGGAGCGACGTCTTACCATGTTAAGTAGGAAACCTGATAATAAGAATGATGAAGAATGTGTCTGGTAAGAAAACGCGTTAGGGGCGTGTACTTGACAATCCATGGTTGTCTCCGCGACAACATTTTCTTCATATCTTGAAGCAACCTTTACTTAATCTATTCTTTTTTTAAACATTTTGTCCAGGTCTTACCCAAAATATAATGTTATTTTTCTCGACAGCTTGCCTAAAACCTTACTTGTCTTCTTCTAACCTGATCTTGCGTGTTTCGAGGAGTAGGTTATGTCTGCTACTTAGCTTGTGTTGTGATTTTGTTTTTTATTTCGTTATAACGTTACCAAAATATATATTAAAATAGTTAAATCAAAATACTATAAAGTAAAGTATTATTTCCTTTATAAGACAAATATAGCAGCAGCCGAATAAGACTTAGAGCTATCTTGAGAGTTGCCGCCATACTATGGTAATTAATGATTACGAAAATATTCGCATAATTGATCTTAAATTTCAATAATGAGTCCGCATCATTCCGGTTATAAATAGATACCACTACAGATTCATTGGTAGCTGGTTAATAAACAAGAGGCATATGAGGACCTGTATCGCTCTACTTGCTAAAGACGCCATGACAGTTTGAGCAAAATAAAATAAGTAAAAAAGACATGATTATCAGAACAGTGAAATAAGATTACAAATATATGCACATAGGAACAAAAATGTGCACAAAAAAAAAAAGCAACTGGGATTTGGACCTATGAAAAAAGGTGTCCGATATTTTTATCCTTCTTATGGGGAAAAAAAATAAAATAAAAACATAATAATAATCAAGGAGAATTAATGTTTTTCTCCATTGGGATTTGAACCCAAGAAACAAGGTTCCCAGTGTACATCACCAAATATTGAAAATTGCGCCAAATCAGTTTGACGTGCGAAAGCGATTCCGCAGTTGTGAAAGCAATACATGACGATCCTGTTGAGGTGACGTGATTCTAGGACGTCCAGAACGTTGTCTGTCGCTCACTGAACCTGTTACATTGTTCCGTTCAACTAGCTGTTGAATTGTGTGTGCAGTTCATTCGACGTGCCACCTCCCGATATGACATACCCCCTTCAATCATGCCCACTGCTTGATTACGTTGAGCGTCATTTAAACGTCCCATTTTTATGAAATATTGAAAACAAACTATGGCGTTTTTCTTTATTATCCTTGCAATATACACTAAAACACTAAGAACATTGCAACGTGCTATATAGCTAGAGGTAATCCAAATAAGCCCCATTGTGCACGTGCGCTCCGTGCGAGTTGACAAAGCCTTACAATCAGTGCATATTAAAACATGTTTGTAAATGTTGTATCTACTATAATAATACGAAAAATTGTGATTATTGGTTCTCATGGTATTTGTATATCAATATTTAGAAGTGGATACTTTCTTATGACGGCGAGTATATTTAGACATTGGCCAAATACAGTGCCTAAAAAAGTGGTGTATACTGTATAATAGAAAGTTCATAATCACTATAAGTGTTTTTCCTGTACTCCGATCTTTCCAGTAACTGGATGTACAGTAAACTGTAGAACGTTTCGTGGAATAAAACAATTACTAGTAGAATGCTATCAATGTAACCCGCACCCTGCCCCCACCCAAGTACGGTAGATGGGGGTGTGGGGGTAGATGGAGCTTGCATACCGAAAACAAGGAGGGGTAAGGAAACAAGAAATCCCCTCAACCCCCACCACTCCAACCCCCACCCCTCAGATGCATGAATGTAAATTGTTAGCGTTGTCTCTATATCGTTATGTTATCCCCATTTTCTCGCACATTCGTGAATACATAACCCGATACAACTACCATTGAAACAATGTAAACTGCCATAGACATTTGACTGAAATCGATCAGATTCATATTTATGTACAGTAAGGTTTTGAGGCAAGGAAGTGATTTTGAATTTACATTTATTTACATTTACTACATACTTTCTGTTGCGAAATAAACAACGCAATTTCGAGAAAGTACACTTCACTTAAAAGCCTTTAAGGAGGTGGAGCTACTACGCTTGCCTCCAGTGTGTCTCAAAAGAAATGACTATTCCATGGGCTGGAAATATGCTGTGAAAGTGGAACAATGTTTGTAATGGATCTCCAGTTAGGCTACATTATATTTTACATGTATAATGAATGATGAGATATGTTTTTATTACATAAACCGTGTTATTGAGCACAAGTAGTATTCATGCTTTATTCAATTTAGTTCTTCTTTTTTCTTTTCTTTTTTAAATATGTTACATTATGTATAACAAAGATAAACTATGTCTGTTTGATCATTGACATTGGATTGATATTGTTTTCAGAGAGGCCTCAAATGTGAATCGTGCCCTTGAGCAGCTCTAAGTGAATTGATACTGACGACTTCAAAATGTCAAGCCGTATTAAATGCCATTGGATCATATGGAGGTGAGAGCCTTTTTAAAAATTGTTAGCACTTGTGTAGTTCTTTAAATGGAGCTTGTGTTATGCTTGCGCGGTGCTGTTCAAAGTTAGAGTAAAAAATGTTTTCAGTGATAATGCAGCGTGATTGTCATACATGTATTAGCTCGTGTAAACTACATGTACTGGATACATGCGAAAACAAGTTGTGTTAAAGGGACACTAGGCAGTCTTTATTTGTTTAAAACTTCTGGAGTTCGGTTAATATTTCTGCATAGTTTGCATTTGTGCATCATTAATATTATTTATTAGAATAGTTCAGAAGAAATTGTTTTGCACATTACTTACTGTTGATAATAGTGCACCTATAATATATTTAAGTATTTGATAGAATAACGAAGACAAAATGAAACATTTTTATTTAACTTTTAATGCAAGCAGTTTTAAATTTAAAATGTTACCAGGTTAACAAATGGAGATGCTAATGTTAAAGCTTTGTGTCCCTTTAACATCAACTAATTACAATATGATTATGGTCTATGTGATGGGTCCCCAATGTATTAAAGGGGCACAGAGCAAATTTCCAATCTTGTGTCTGCTTAACACATTTTCACATCAGAACAGACCACACATCTACAAAAGTGTCTTCTCAACTGCCGTATTTAATCATGTTTTATTTCTAAAACTAGCGGCATCACCAGGTTTTGGGAGGGAAAATAATTTGTTGTATATTAATGTTTTCTCCCCATGTAAAATGACCTTACTAAGTCATTAAAGTAAAATATCCTATGAACAAAACGTGTAAAATTTAACAGCAAGACTTGTATTTTATTCCCCTTCTAGTAAAATGGCTTAGAGAGCATTGCACCCTCTGTCAGATTTAACTTTCCTTATAATAGATTCTTGCTGTACTGTTGGGTGAAAAATACATTAAAATTGTTCTATAATCATGGCAGTTCAATCATATACTCGTATGATACACAATATAATATGTATTAACCCTTTACTTGATGTGCCATTTACTCAGTTTTGGTCAAGGGACGTTTATAGCATATCGGCTTTGAATCCGTGTTCACTGGCGCCACTGGGTTACTTCGATGTGTCCTGCTAGCCCCGTTCATCTGATGGGAACGTAAACCGGATGGTCCTGTGTATCGGAGTCTGTCCTCCAAGCACGTTAAAGAACCATAGGTATCTAATCGGTAGTAAGCGTAGGGCAGGGTTCCTGGATGCCTATGTATCTTTCCTCCTCTCTTTGGGGCGGCTCGAAATAACCTAAACAACGTGTTGATGAGGAGTTAAACAATAATTAAATTGTAAACTGTCCCATTCCCCTAAACATGCCCTAGCTCCCCCTCGCAACACCTGATTCAAATTGAATACTCTGCTCGACTTATATTAACTGTTTATTCTATGTCTTTCTTTTCTTTCAGTCTGCACGTCATGTGGAAGAAGACTCCATGTACACCACTGACCAGAGTCAATGCTGAAGTTTATGTTCGCTCAGTTATTTGCTTAATAAAGTATACATATGAACTAACATATTGTCTTTATAATTATGTCTTCCACCACAAAGTGGTAGGTGAGACAGATTATATTTGGCCTTTCCGTTCGTCCGTCACAAATCTTGTCTGCGCTACTTGTTGGATTTTGACAAAACTTTGTACGAAGCATCAGTATGTGCATATCAAATATTGAAGGTCAAGGGCGCCGTTACCCAATAATGATTATGAAAAACCTTGTCAGCACTGTCCACTTCCCCAGAAGCAAAATTCATGGTTTAAGTGCATTTGGTGAGAGAATGATGCCTTTTGATTTTGAGGTCATTAGGTTAAAGGTCATTGTCACCGTGACATGATAGTGTAAAATGTTGTAAACTTAAGTCCACTTTCCCTAAAGCAAATATCATGGAACTTAATGGATGGATTGCCTGTGGCGAGAGGGTGATCCTTTTGATTTTAAATGGGTCAACGGTCAAGGTCACTGACCGGATAATGAAACTCATTGTCCGAACTGTAACTTCTCTTTTCCTGAAGGAAGTCTCTTGAAACGTCATGGGTTGACTGCCTGTGATAAGACTACTGCGCCGTTTGATGATTTTGAGGTTGATAGGTCAAAGGTCAATATTACCCTGAAACGATCATGAAATATATTCAAACGTCATGGGTTGACTGCCTTTGGTAAGAGTGTGATCCCTATTAATATTGAGGTTAATAAATCTGAGGTCAACGTCACAGTGACTTGATCATGAAAAATCGTGTCCGCAATAAAACTCTTTATTATTTTCTCTGAAAGTTAATTATAAAACTTCATACTTTGACTGACTTTGTTGAAATGATAATCCCTGTTTATTTTGAAGTCAGTAGTTGAAAGGTCCGTTACCATGAACGGAAAATGAAAAGTATTGCCCACACAGTTTTTCCTCTCACCTAAAACAAATTTCATGAAACTTCATTGGTGGACAGTGGAAAGAGGGAGGATGATCGTTTGATTTTTAGGTAAAAGGTCAAGTTCCCTGCAGACATCCACTATCCAAGGATAAGCATATGTTACAACACACATGTTATAATATTAATGGTATAATATATGAATATTTCAATATTTTTCAATGTTGAATCCGGTAAAACAAGTGGTTTTGTTCACCGATACTGTCGCCTGTGAACCAAACCACTTGTTTTTAATTTACAGGATTCAACAGTGTGTAAGACATATTCCGATCATCCATTTTTTTTAAAATCATAAATTAAAATATATTTTATATTAAAACAAACAAAACATGCTATTTGATGAAAACAGACGTATTCAAATTGTCAAAGTAGCAATATTCGCAGAATATAGTAGATTTCAACTGCTAAAAAGAAGCATGTATTTTTTTTTCAGGAAAAAATAATTTCATGAATATAGTATTTATCATCGTTATATATGTTCAGGGAAATGTTTAATATGTCTGTTTTCAAATACTCCAGATCGTAACGCACCACACATGTATATTCAGTGTTTACTTTCAATATATTAGTGAGTATGACTGCGTACTGGGACCATATAAATATAAAAGAATAATATATATAAATATATATATATAACTATATATGCCCTATAAATATAAACGAACCGCACTTTTTGGATTCACGCGTACAGTGTTTCACAACACCACACATCTGGCAAGTGTTGCATTGACACAATGTCATGTCCACATGTTTATGTTATGAAATCTTCGAGTCTACACATAATCATGTTTGTTACTGACAGTAGCATGTCTGTTACTCGTCAGTCATTTATTTACTTGGTTAAAGGGACACATGCCAATCTTGCTTTCTTTAAAACTCGAGTCGCCGCCTCAGTGTTAAACGAACAGTTAAAAGAATATACTTCTTTCTGCCTGTTAAACTAATATTAGTTTATCGCTTTTTCTGATTTCGAAAATTAACTCTGCAACGTATGTTGCCGCCATCATGATTTCATTTTCCGATATACCGTTGCAACATTGTTTGTTAAAATAAATTTGCCACTCTGACATAAACCCAAAGCATGTATAGATCAAAAATTTAGTGTAAAATACATGGACACATACATTTTAAATATATGTGTTTACATAACGAAATTATTTAATTGTTTCTGTAGCCGGTCTTCTTTCCTTAATGAATATGAATGTTGCCGTCTTTGGGTCAGACGGTCCTGTTACTTAATTAGTACTTGTCTCCGTTTATTGAAATTCTACATATATACAGACGAGAGATGTATCTATATGATTTTGTTTTTATTCTCGCTTCTAAAATGACGAAATAAATCGATTTGAATAAAAGGCGCATTCTCAGCAATACACAACGTATTGTGTGTACGGGTTGGAGGGGGAAAGCAGACGGGGTTGGAGGGATACTACCGTAATGTTGCTCTCATAAATACTGTGAACATACTACATCAATAATATAACAACTACTGAACAATGCTGAAATCGATTTATATTTATAAATGAATTCATAATTCCACAATTTTATTCCGTGCGAACATCGATTTGGAACGTCGATTCGGCGTATTTAAGCGATTACGGTGTACTTCGTTAATTTTCGGGAGAAAACAGTACTTGCCTCCGATTTTTTTTATATTTTACATATCTACAGAGGAAAGATGTATTTACGCGTACATGCTTTTGTTTTTTTCTCTCCCTTCTAAAATGATGAATAAATCGAATTTGATTAAAACTGCGCATTCGCAGCTATATACAACTTAATCAATACGGTATGGAGGGTGGTGGGGGTGGGATGAGGGACGGGGTTGCAGGGATACTACCGTAATGGTGTCCTTGAGAAAAACTGTGAACATTCTACTCTAATAATTTATTAAATACAGAACAATGTTGAAATCAATATATCTCTTAAAAAGGATTTCACAATTTCATGGTTTTAATCCCGCGTGTAAATTAACTTCGAAAGGCGATTGTTCATATTTTAGCGAACACGGTATACTTTGTTAATTTTTGGGGAAAAAAAGGTACTTTTTTCTGATTGACTTTAAATTTTGGTTTTTAATAGTCGACATGTCAATGAACACTTTTATGAAAAAAAATTCATTCTCGCTGTTAAAACTTTTTTGGCATTTTTTTCGGATTCAGAAAATTAGCACTGCAACATATATTTTCACCATCCTCATTTCCTTTCCGACGGGCCGTTGCAATTTGGGTTGTTAAAACCTATTTTGAGCACTCCGGCATAAACCAAAAGCATGTATAGATCAGAAATTTAATCGGGAATGCATGGATACATAAATTTGAAATATATGTATTGAAATAATGGAATTATTTCATTTCTTGTGTACCCGGTCGCGTCTGTATATGTATATGCGTTATGCCGTCTTTGAGTCCTTGGGTCATGTTAGTTAGTTTTGGGGGAAAAAAAGTACTTGTCTCCGATTTCATTAAACTTTTGCATATGGACAAAGGAAATATTTATCTATGCGTACATGCATTTGTTTTTATTCTCGCTTCTATAATGACGAAATAAATCGATTTTGATTTAAAAGCGTATTGTTGGCAATTTAAACCTTAAAACAACCTAAATTCATCCCTTTGAAAAATACCTTTAGCTATTAATGGGAATTACACGAAGTGTACACCAACTATGTTCGACCAATGTAGTTTGTGAATATTATTACTTTAACAACGATCTGTGATTGTGTTTTGTCATAATCACAGTTTATAGATAAGAGGTGTATAAATCTGACCAGTGAAAATTTCCCAATAATGTCATTTTGTTATCGATTTTATCACGTGACCTTGTTTGATAAATATTCCTACGCAATAGGGCTGGATAGGGCTGGCGTTCCTACTGTAGTTGCGTCGAAGCGCTATAAAAAAAAAGTCACGTGGTTTCGCCACCGCGTAATATCGATATTTCATTGTATCGTACGCCCGACTCCACAGCAAGTATATTCATTTGTTCCTGTTATGCTAACGTGTTTGGATGCAGACTGTCTTCATCTTTATATGGCATGGCATAACACGGAAATAGTAATCAAGTACAGAGTTATTACTTATTCAGGATAATTGTATCTTACTTTATAGAGCAGTTATAATGTTTATATCTATATTCTTTCGATAAGTGTCTGGCAAACACTTAAGACATGTAAGTATATGCTGTGTATGAATTTGCTATGGATGCTTCAGAAAAATAAAATAAAAATAAGTGTAAATGTAGCAAACTCAAAGAAGTTGCGTAAACCCGCATTACGTATACATATATGTAACGCACGGAAAATCATTTTCTTTATGAATAAGATCTCATTGAAATAACAAAACAAAAACATGTAAAAGGTTAACAAAGAATAATAGTATGCGTTTACCAATCGTTTAGGTTTTTTTTACACACTAAAAACTATGTATAGAATAAAAAGAATCATCATCATCATTTCTTTCCTTTAGATCGGATGTGAAGAGTTGATACGATTAAAAAATGACCAGGTACCGTAAAACAAGGTACATAAAAGCCTTCGTACTTAGCTTGCTTTTACTGCTTGGACTTGGGTCCTCACAGGAGGCAGCTGAGACAACTTCAACGAGTACGATAAGGGTTTCCAGTTCACCGGAAAATACAGCAATTCCAAACGAGTTATTCGTATCCGAAACAAC
Source organism: Cyrtodaria siliqua (assembly GCA_037043455.1). Classification (NCBI taxonomy): domain Eukaryota; kingdom Metazoa; phylum Mollusca; class Bivalvia; order Adapedonta; family Hiatellidae; genus Cyrtodaria; species Cyrtodaria siliqua. The sequence goes on along the minus strand of JAWPHD010002608.1, from coordinate 185,601 downwards.
GACACATACCGCAGATCTTGAGGAGACATCAGTGTCAAGTATACAGAAAAGTGAAGTGACGTCTGAGGTGACTTTAGTGTCAAATTTACCAAACAATGCAGATAAGACTCCGTGGTCACGTTTACCAAATAATACTGGCGACTATTGTCCAAGAGCTAATGTTTGTATGTGGAATGATAGGAACAATGAAACACTTTCTACGAATGCCGGTGTAATACCATGCTGCACAGGTAAGCATTATTCTTGTTTTACCATACGCCTGTATGTAGAGGATCTGAATAGAAAAAGCCCCAACTGGCGGTATTAAATGGAGCAAGTTCTTTAAATAAGTTCATGCTCATGTTCTATGGAGTTTTAAACACTTTTATGCACGACGAACATGAAGTCGATATATATTATAGAAATTAGATTTGTGATTATGACAGTATTAAATGTCTCGCAGCTCATTGCAAAAGAATGTGCAACGGGAAGTTACGTAAAATCTGTATTTGTCTCGAGTGTAATAATGAATGTTATTATACGGATTTCTTTTAATTAATATGTTTCGTATATAAATTTAATTTTCTTCTTGGCATGTAGTCGTTTTATATATGAGATTCTTGCGTGCCGGATAAGGTTATCCGCGTTTTACATTGGTGATGGAAAGCCTGACCTTACACATGGGGAAGGTAAAAGTTGCAAGCTGACACAACAATGACAGTTGCCCGACGTTATTGTGTAAACAAACATGCAAAACGTTAGTAGTTTGCGACGTCAATGCTCTGAATGTAAATGATATACAAGAAAAAGAATCAATCATGGGTATCCGGTGAAGATAGGGAAATTCCACCACTAGGTATAATTGTTCTAATCGTAACTTCGGCAGAGCCTCGGTTCCGATGAAAACAATTATACCTCGTGTTGGAATTCCCGATCTTCACCGGATACGCATGAAATATTCTTATACTCACAATATAGGTAAATGCAGAAGGGTAAACAAGCAGATCCTACACATAGGTAAGCATTTTCTAGATTCTTACTTGTTTATCTGGCCATCGCAATAGTAAACGGATGGGGTGGTGGAAGGAGGAGGGACCACTTATTTTGAAACGCTACATTTGACTTTTAATTATGTAAATTATGTTTTAGACTGCTCCTGCGACTACGCAACATGTGGCAAGGAAGATAACTGCTGTTTTCCCGAGTTGAATCAATACCAGTCTGTCTACAGATCCTCACAAACATGTACACATTTACTTACACCGGTTCCAGCAAATGGTAGATCTCTACGTAAAGCATACTATGTAGTCGATAAAAATCCGCTCGGTGGATGCGTTGGGGCAAAAGACGTCTTAGAGACCGAGGAGTGTGGAGGTATAAACGTAGCTCCATGGGGCAGCCTATATCCGGCCTTCTCCAATGGTGTACTGTTTAGGAACATACGCTGTGCTGAGTGTCATGGAGTAACCGATGCTGTGGTATTGCCTGTTGTTCAAAGCTGTTTGAGTATAGACCAAATCATGGGTTTATCTGTGCGCACATTCACGGATCTTCCATTGTTAACTGGAAGTGAATGTTACGTGCATTTCAAATACGAGAAGATTGAGAAAGAGTTAAAGCGTTGTTACACCGATGTCATTAACCATTGTAAATCAGGTTTTGAAGTACCTCAGGGAGTCCGGCTAACGAAAAATGAAATTGAAGAAGCATGCAGGAGTGAATTTCATTCACCGTACGTTTCAGTTGTTACATATGCAAACGTGTTTTGCTTCATGTGTAACAACGGTATACATGAAGATACTGTTTGTCGTGAACAGCTTGATGTTAAAGGAGGAGGTAGATCTAGTATTAGTGTCCTTCTGGACCCTGCCGTGGTTCACGAAATGCAGCATTCAAAAACAGATACAAGTAACGAAAACAAAGCCTGCGTACATTATAAAGAACAGGTATACTAAACGTTTTCTAGTTTTATCAATGAGAATGTAAAAAGGGACAATTGTATATACTATCACATTAAATGCAATTAATTCATATACAATATATAATCAAACGTTGAACAATATCCTTAGCAATAACTATAAGTATAAGTTTGACAAGGTGTTGTTTTTTCCAAAAGAAAATATTAATATATCCTTGGCTGCAAATAAAATCCATCATAATAAAAACATCGCACCGCCCAGACGGTTACTTTTTGTCATACATACAAATGAAGTCCCATCAGAATAAAAACATCGCACCGTCCAGACGGTTACTTTTTGTCATACATACATACATTTGTCTCAGAAACTTACTTTATCGACATATAGCATCAAGCTATGCACATAAATATCCTTTAGTAAAGAGTGCTCCCCCAACCCAGACGTCGCATAGTGTTACATAGGTTTATGTGAACAGATACATATTCTTCTCTTGCAACAACATAATAGTTTGCGATAGTTTTAGCATCGAGTATCATTTAAAGGTAGATAATAAATTTGTTTAAATGAAGTTACTGTGGTATGCGCATGAAATCCCTCGGTCCCGAAACCTCAATACTGTTATGCATGGAATAGTTTGTAGGTTCCAAGAATAGCTTAGCTGAAATGAATTCCTATAAGGCATTAATGACGTCGACCTGTCCTTAGGGTATTCAATGATTTCGTCATTTTGAGACAGTTTGTTTCGTATATATACAAGGCAATTTGTTTTATTTTCGAAGTGTCGACTCACACAGAACTGGAAATACTGCGGTTACTATGCGCATGCTACTTTTAATAGAGTTTTGATGGCATGATGAAATCGTGTCACAGTAACATCCCCGCCTTGTTAAAAATTAAACAATATATATACATATGGGGGGGGGGGGGGCATGTGCGTGCGTGCGTGCGTGCGTGCGTGCGTGCTTGCGTGTGCGTGTTTTCGGCAAATTAAAGAAGTCCATTTTCAAATTATTTAATTAATGAATTATTTTGCCTATATAGGACAATAAAGTTTGTTTAAATGAAGTTAATTGGATCAAATATGGTTCTGCAAACGTTTACATTGAATGAATTCATAAAATCACATACATATGAGCAGGTATAAGGCAATGCTTGTGTCATGTAACTCTGTCGGCATGGTGTCTATTTTTAAGGTGAGCCTTCACAGCTATATACATACAGGCCTCTTGCTTCTAATTTAACTTGGATGATAAAGTTCCAAGATGATTTAATGCAGCATATTTTGCGGAGAAAATTGTATATTTGTAGGATATCATTTACCGTGTTTCCTTATGTTTTCATATGATATTCGTATGATAATAAACTGAGTCAAACAATATTGGTTGGCAACATGTGCTTTATTATTTCAGAGCGACTGTAGACAGGTGCAGTGCCCATCGGGTAGGATAAACGCCAAAGGATCGTGTGTGTTTATCAGCAAAATTGTATATGAGACTAACTATCTCGTATGCCTCAAATTGATTCCCATCCTGGACACATCTGAAACTGCAGCGCTTATGAAGAAGTTACACATAACCGAATCTCAAGAAAAATTAAAATTAACTTGGGCTAAAGCCCCGTGGAAAACAAAATGGATTGTTTATGGCATTTACATCCCAACATACAATTCATCCATTGATGAAAATGTTACGAAGGAACTAATTGTGTGTATGTCATACGAACCGTATTCCGTGGAGCCCAAACAACTACTGACCGAAATGGAAAACTCCCTGAAAATTTGGACATTTTCTCTGGGTGATAAAACGATCAAAATGTCTCAATCATTAGCTGAGTTTAGGTTAATAAACTTAGTTAAAAGAAATGGCAATGGGGTGGATGAATTCTCTCCGATTGGAATAGGCTATTGTGCAAATGAGCCAAAAGATGTTTCGATAGATATTTTGAAAGACAAGACATACAACCGAATCGTCGCCAATGGAATCAGACCACTATATGCCCGAACAATAATTACACGTTTGTATTTTTGCGAGCAAATTGAGCTTAAATTCGATGAGTTCGTCATGTACTGTAACGGTCTGGTACTGTATTACATCTCACGAATGGTGTATTTATATGATAGCCAGTTCGCTTTACGGGATAACGGTTACGGAAATTACACGGCAAGAATTTGCCTGCACGATTCCTTGTTTGAAGTATCCAGTAACTCACGCAGTTCTAAGTCCAGTGTACCCACTGGCAGCTGTTTTGTTGTTGCCGTTATGTTGATCTTTATATTGTGTGTATAATTTCTTGGAAAAACGGCTACTAACGTACCAATCCAACTGTTAAGTCAGCGGTTTCTTTCGGGAAAAAATATTTTACATATGTCTTCAAGCTTTAGACCTTCTGATGCCATTCCAGCAAATAGAAGTGTTGGACGAATGGATTGAAAAGAAGTCATATTGACAAAACATGATTTTATTACCGTACTCTGTGTTCCAGCCCTTCGATATACAAACGAGGGGCACATATGTCATGTGTGTGTGTGCGTGCGTGCGAGCGAGCGACGTGTGTGCGTGCGTGTATTTCTGGTAAACAATATTGTCGAAAACAAGAACTAAAGTAACACATTCTTATTAAAATAGAGATTTGGTGGCTTAACTGTTCATTAAAGAAAGAAAAATATGTTACCATAAGCTAAATGTAAACAACATAAGAATGATGTTGTCGTAAAGTAAACGTGATGTCGTTATCAGAGATAAAAGAGTGCATGCATGTGATACATGTAGATATAGAATATTTTGATACTGTAACAGGGTTAGAAAGATGAACTGAAGAGTTCTTTAATGTCTCTTGAAGGATGACTTTCACTTCGAAAATCTTTTCCATAAACACTCCAATCACTTACTTTTAAAATATATTAATATATTCTGAATGAGGTCATAAATGTTTTACAGAAACCATGAGATGGAACTCTGAAGATAGATAAAACAGTATAAGTACACTTTTTAATCAAGATAATTATAGGAGATATACAACTTAGTAATAATCCCGACCAAGCGTCATCAAATTTAAAAATGTAATGACCACACGAGTTCAGGAAAGTGTGTTTCGTGACAAGGCACGTGACAATGTTTCAATAATAACTAATTTTGACCATACTAGCTACTTTATCCACGATGGTATTATTGTTCGACTTTGTTATACAGATACGAAAAATAAGTTTGCTATTTCGATGCTGAAAATAATAACCATGACATACATTTCAGAGATAACATTGTTAAGAGTTTCTACCTGGAATAGTTATGGTCTGAGAATATCGCTATATGGTTAGAATGTATTTATTATGCATATAACAATCGTGCTTTTAATAAGCTGTAAAGGTATTACACCAGTAATTATTATTATAATCTGATAATTCTGTAAATTATATTATATTATGATAGTATATTAACACAAGATATTGAGAAACGCCAAAAGAGAGCAACTCTCCTAATGGCCAATTTTCACACAGCTGTATTACATTTTCAAATGGAAATCATGTCTATGCCATAATGATTAAGCCAGATGCTACAAATATGTATTATATATTAGTATCTTCATGTTGGCTTTACTCTAATTAATTGAGTGAATAAAGAGATGTGTATTGTACGGTAGTGTATTATAAATAAACTGAAATGTTGTTAATTGTCTCTGACTTTCCGTTGAACCAATTATTTTATTCCTTGGGCCAAGTCAAATACACCCCCATACCTACAACACATCTATAGGGGAGATAGTATTTACGAACAATTCAAGGACATACAACCTCTAGACGAATGAACTAGGCCCTGGGCGCCAAGCTATAATGGGAGACAAACGATTTAAACATAGGCGTCCATGTCTTAAAATGAAGGTATCAACATACACTGACAGTATAGGTGTAGCCCAACATCATAACACATGCGACTGGAGGCACCACTCTTAATTAGTTTATATCCAGGGAACGGTGTCGTGATGTTCGGATGCACGTTATCAGAGTGCGTTGAAATCTTCCTCTTTAGGAAGTGAGTGCACTTCATTCGTTGGAATGGTCTGTATTTTACTGAACCTAGGCGCCCCACCGAAAGTAGATATAAAAGTCGAACAGGAAATGTCGCATTGAAGGACCGCAGTAAACCAAAAACACGCACAGAAATAGTCCAGCTCATCTGCGACGCTTGTTTGTTTACAAAGCAAACGTCTTGAACAGTTCTTCTAGACAAATGATTGATGCGGCAGTCATTTTACCGAGATTCTGATATCATTTCTGATTGGCTGCTATGGACGAAACTGCTATCAAAGATATACAGAAAGACACTAAATTAATAAATAAGCAAAGATGAAAACTTCATCATTATATGTGGATGGTCAAAATACTATAATAAAAAACAATAATTACAAACATGTATTTCCGGTTTCAATATTTTTTCTGCACAAAGGGCCAAGACGTTTGTATTTACAATCAAGCGTCGAAGACGATCAAGAATAGCACAGAAACAAACAATAAAAGGCGAGATATGATAAAATGTCACGTTACAGTCCTTCAAAAGTAATTATAATAACATAAGGTAATAATCTCCTGTGAATAAGACTATAGTGCGAAATATACAGCCTTAGTAAACATACATGTATACAAGCTGTAAAAGATGCCACGCAGCAAGAAGCGAAACTATTTCACTCGGTTTCAAGCGGAATTCGCTTTGATTCGTTCCAAAGCGTCAGTGATGAAATTGAAAAAGAAGTTGAACAAAAAAGCTCCTCCGATGAAAGTGAATGTGGTCTATATTTCGGAATGATTACGGTCATGTTTGCAGCAAGGATCACATAATTTACATGTTTATCTCCAAAATGCAGGGCATATACAGTGACAATCGGTCCACTGATTGCCGAGTCATGGCTGCACACACACACACACACACACACACAAAGTGATTACAATAGTCACGTTTTTTCCTTCGGGGTCGACTAATTAGTTATGTTGTATTCATAAGAACAAAAGTTGGTTGATAGTGCATTGCTTAAGTTATTGAAATATGTAAAACATACGAATATACAGTGTAAGTTGATGTAAGATTCTATAAATGTCAACATAAGGATAAGTTGATATAAATACAAGTTGTAAAAATATAAATGTCAACATATCGATAAGTTGATATAAGTATAATTGAACATAGTTGATATAAGTACAAGTTGGAAATTCATTTTTCCTACAACTACAGAACTACGGCCTCTGGTCAGGTACCGTAATATTGTCCGTGACATTTTATGCACGGATCAATATTTCTCTCCTAGTGATAACTGTTGTGTGCAACCGGACCTGAAACATTATTGATAATAATAAAATATGTTTTAATCGAGCCTTGCGGACAAAAAGTGCCGTTGTCTGCGGACAAAAAGCGTCGTTCGGATAAAAAGCGCCGTTTCCTGCGGACAAAAAGCATCGTTCGGACAAAAAAGCGCCGTTTCTTGCGGACAAAACGCTTCGTTCAGACATAAAGCGACACTTTTTCTGAAAAAAATCTGCTGACAAAAAGCGTAATTCGGACAAAAAGCGCCATTTGTCTACATTTTTTATGAACAAAAAAGTCGCGGACTAAAAGCGCCGAGCGGACAAAAAGCGCCGGCAAAATCGTTTAAAGATGAATGGCCACACTTTTTGTAGTATTATCAATTAACACATTTAATTCTTAAACATCTTATGAACATTTTTTGATGTCCCGGAGAGAAACATATATTTAAAACCGCTACTAAGTTGTATGTAAAAATAAGTAATATTTGCATGACGTAGATGCTACTTTTACCACTACGTGACTGCACGGGGAAATGAGGTATATCTGAATTGTATAGCTGCACAACTGTTGCCAGATAATTGATAAATACATTTACCTGTGGATTAATTTACCTGTTCAAAGTTTTCTACTTCATCAAATAAAATATTATTCTCGCTTTTCACAGATATAGCAATTTAATGTGTGAATTGTAAATATCTATTGTTGTGAATTGATTTCGAGTTAAATAAACATAAACATGTTCATGAAACAAATGAAACAAAACATGGCCGGAGAACTTAAATGGGCTTGATTTCGTAGATAACCTTCTTTATTTATGGAAGGTATAGCTCGATCAATCGATTTATATATAGAGAGTATTAGCTTATATTTAGGCGGAATCTCATAATGTAGTTTCACTGAACAAATAAGTTGCACAACATTTCTTTAAAATTTCAGTGGGCGTGTGGATTTGTGGTGGGTTTTCACTTTACTGGATTTCTTTATTTAGTATTTACGACTCAATTTTAGACATAAAGAAGAAAGAAGAACTTTGGGAAAGTACATAACAAAAATAATATCAAAGTATAACTACAATAAAATAGTCATTAAAGCTGCTGAACGAATAAAAACAATGCAATTGATCTAAAAAGTCGTTTGAGCATAAGTTATACATGAAAAATATACTGTTTTCCCCATATGTCCGATACCAACGTGCGTTTTCGTTATGTTATATAGAAGCGCGGAATAATAAAAAGAACTTCATGTAAACTGAAACCGAGTCCACTACTTTTCTCTCTTTATTTGTGTATGTTGATTCCAAGAGATCCCATTTGCAATATGTGTTATATACGTATTTACTGTGTTTTGTCAATAGACGCTAGCTTTTTCTTGTTATATTTTCCGTTACTTCTAACCATCTATTTAACGTCATCATATGTTGCTGCCCACACACGTACGAAACATTTAGTTTTAGTAATCAACGTCGGGACATTGCAACATATTATCGAGTTATTATAAAGGTTATAATAGCGTAAATAAGTCTCCATTGCCATTCCATAGTAAAGTTAGAAAGTTGACAACCTGTTAAAAATTCAAACCTCGTTAGAATTCTGGGAAACTTACTTTATCATGCAAATAAACATGTCTGCTATTAAACATCAACAAGGAAATAGGGGGTAATACCTTCTTAGAAACATTTCTTCAGTTGTATACTAACACCGGGTCAAAGGTCAACATTATGTTTACCCCTTGCAATTTCATACCTTGTCTACTTTCACTTCTCAAATTTATACCAAATACTGTCAAAAACATGATGAGCTGCATTTTTAAATATCAACAACATGTCCAGAATACAGTTACAGCCAAAAAATAACAGGAAACTGCACTAAAAAAAGGTTTTTAAAGAAAAAAAGATTAGCACTCTTTAATACAGAACTACTTTCGATGCACCAGGCGAGCACATACTGTTGATTTAGTGTAATTAGACCTAAAGGCCGGATATTGTTCTGACTCAATGTACTGTTATCAATGATATTATGTCTAGTACAGTCCTACTTCCTAACCTTAACACTAATGTTACTATATAACAGAACTGGGTACATTTACTTTTGTGTTTATTTTTAACTCTACTTCGTCAGTACAGTGTAACTTGTTGACCGACCCATCTACATGTATTGCAACACAGTAGGTTTAAATCAAATAGTAATGTGATGAGCATCCTATTTTTTCGGGTATTGCATAATAATAGTATTAAAAAATAATGTGTTTTTGGTAATTGCGCTGCAATCTGTATTTGGTTATAATAACGACTAGTTTTGATCATGGGAGGTCTTTTCTATCTTCACACTGAAGAGTATTTTTTGATACGGTAATGTCGATAAATACAAATGTTTGTTAGAGTACGTATCGTGAACCAGGTTAGTCGGCATGATTATACAAAAAATATACAATACGTATTTTATAACGTTTTATTGAATATTGTGTAGTTAAATTCCCCAATATATATGACCACTCAGCCTCTTGAACCTTTACCGGATAGCTATAGCCTGAGTAGTTAGGGGATTTCGGAAATGAATAGTCAACTGTGACCAAAAACTTTGCGTGCTAACACTAGTACCAGGCCTGCCAAATCTCCGGATTCTCTGGATTTTTCAGTCGCTCTCCGGATCTTCGGATTTAAGCGTACAATCTCCGGATTCTCTAAAATGTTCATGATTTATCAGCTATATTTTCACAGTTTATCAGCTATTTCTCGAATAGGTCCTGTTACGCCTAGTGAGAGAAGTAGTACAAGTGTCAAATCAATAGGGGTCATCCGTATAATGCACTGACTGAATATACAATTAACACCTAAGGTCATAATTAGTTCCTTCAGTGATGAACGTGAAGTTGGCAGTAGCAGTAGCAGCAGTAGCAGTAGTTACTGCCAGCAGTAGCAGCAGTAGCAGTAGTTACTGCTAGCAGTAGAGCACCATCTCTGTAGGTATATTCATCGCAAGTGTTTTCTTTGCGCATTATGTTGTTTCTACTTTCCCACCATCATATTTAGCAGACAACCCCTATCGCATATTTCGCAACAATCATATGTTTCCTACTGCTATTGCTACTGCTACTGCTACTGCTAACTACTGCCAGCAGTAGCAGCAGTAGCAGCAGTAGCAGCAGTAGCTACTGCCAGCAGTAGCAGCAGTAGAGTCAATAGTCATCTTAATTACGACGATATATGATCATCTATATGTGATATTTCTTTGCGCAAGTATGTTGTTTCTACTTTACCACCATCATGTTTAGCAGACAACCCCTTTCGCATCTTTCGCAACCATCATATGTTTGCTTTTCTGCTATTGCTACTGCTACTGCTACTGCTAACTACTGCCAGCAGTAGCAGCAGTAGCAGCAGTTGCAGCAGTAGCTACTGCCAGCAGTAGCAGCAGTAGAGTTAATATCATCTTAATTACGACGATATATGATCATCGGTTTTCTTTGCGCAAGTATGTTGTTTCTACTTTCCCACAATCATGTTTAACAGACAACCCCTTTCGCAACCGTCATATGTTTGCTACTGCTATTGCTACTGCTACTGCTGTCTGATTGAAAGTTCGAAAGTATTAAAACACGTCTGGTCGTCGGATAACGAGTGTTGCCGGCGGGCAGATCAACAGCATAGACACGCTGGCGCAACGTTTTTTAAAAGCCTTTTGGTAGTGCTACTAAAATCACACCATTTCAGACCGTTTATCACAATTTTGGTTCTACTGCTGTATGATTGGAAGTTCGAAAGTAGTCAAAAACAAGTCTGGTCGTCGGGTTTCGGGTGTTGCCGGCGGGCAGATCAACCACATAGACACGCTGGCGCAGTGTTTTTTAAAGCCTTTTGGTAGTGCTACTTAAATCACACCATTTGAGATTGTTTATCGCAGTTTTTGTTCTACTACTGTAGTACTGAAGTCTGTACAGCGGTACATTTGAAGGTGCGTTTTCTGTCGGATAACGAGTGTTGCCGGCGGGCAGATCAACATCATAGACATGCTGGCGCAGTGTTTTTTTAAAGACTTTTGGTAGTGCTACTAGAATCAACCTATTTGAAATTCTTTATCAACGTTTTAGTTCTTCTGTTGTGTTACTGAAGTTTGCACTGAAATAGACTCGAAATGGCGTTTTTGTCGGGTTTCGGGTGTTGCCGGCGGGAAGATCAATATCATAGACACGCTGGCGCAGTGTTTTCTTAAAGCCATTTGGTAGTGCTACTAAAATCACACCATTTCAGACCGTTTATCACAGTTTTGGTTCTACTGTTGTATGATTGAAAGTAGTCAAAAACACGTCTGGTCGTCGGATAACGAGTGTTGCCGGCGGGCAGATCAACATCATAGACACGCTGGCGCAGTTTTTTTATCAAAGCCTTTTGGTAGTGCTACTAAAATCACACCATTTGAGATTGTTTATCGCAGTTTTTGTTCTACTGCTGTAGTACTGAAGTCGAATAACGGTACATTTGAACGTGCGTTTTCTGTCGGATAACGAGTGTTGCCGGCGGGCAGATCAACATCATAGACATGCTGGCGCAGTGTTTTTTAAAGACCTTTGGTAGTGCTACTAGAATCAACCTATTTGAAATTCTTTATCAACGTGTTAGTTCTACTGCTGTGTTGCTGAAGTTTGCACTGAAATAGACTCGAAATGGCGTTTTTGTCGGGTTTCGGGTGTTGCCGGCGGGCAGATCAATATCATAGACACGCTGGCGCAGTGTTTTTTAAAGCCTTTTGGTAGTGCTACTAAAATCACACCATTTCAGACCGTTTATCAAAGTTTTGTTTCTACTGCTGTATGATTGAAAGTTCGAAAGTAGTCAAAAACACGTCTGGTCGTCGGATAACGAGTGTTGCCGGCGGGCAGATCAACATCAAAGACACGCTGGCGCAGTTTTTTTATCAAAGCCTTTTGGTAGTGCTACTAAAATCACACCATTTCAGACCGTTTATCAAAGTTTTGTTTCTACTGCTGTATGATTGAAAGTTCGAAAGTAGTCAAAAACACGTCTGGTCGTCGGATAACGAGGTTGCCGGCGGGCAGATCAACATCATAGACACGCTGGCGCTGTTTTTTTTTATCAAAGCCTTTTGGTAGTACATTTGAACGTGCGTTTTCTGTCGGATAACGAGTGTTGCCGGCGGGCAGGACAACATCATAGACATGCTGGCGCAGTGTTTTTTAAAGACTTTTGGTAGTGCTACTAGAATCAACCTATTTGAAATTCTTTATCAACGTTTTAGTTCTACTGCTGTGTTACTGAAGTTTGCACTGAAATATACTCGAAATGGCGTTTTTGTCGGGTTTCGGGTGTTGCCGGCGGGCAGATCAATATCATAGACACGCTGGCGCAGTGTTTAGTTTAAGCCTTTTGGTAGTGCTACTAAAATCACACCATTTCAGACCGTTTATCACAGTTTTGGTTCTACTGCTGTATGATTGAAAGTTCGAAAGTAGTCAAACACACGTCTGGTCGTCGGATAACGAGTGTTGCCGGCGGGCAGATCAACATCATAGACACGCTGGCGCTTTTTTTTTTTATCAAAGCCTTTTGGTAGTGCTACTAACATCACACCATTTGAGATTGTTTATCGCAGTTGTTGTTCTACTTGTGTAGTACTGAAGTCGAATAACGGTACATTTGAACGTGCGTTTTCTGTCGGATAACGAGTGTCGCCGGCGGGCAGATCAACATCATAGACATGCTGGCGCAGTGCTTTTTTAAAGAACTTTGGTAGTGCTACTAGAATCAACCTATTTGAAATTCTTTATCAACGTTTTAGTTTTACTGCTGTGTTAGTGAAGTTTGCACTGAACTATACTCGAAAAGGCGTTTTTGTCGGGTTTCGGGTGTTGCCTTCGGGCAGATCAATATCATAGACACGCTGGCGCAGTGTTTTTTTAAAGCCTTTTGGTAGTGCTACTAAAATCTCACCATTTGAGACCGTTTATCACACGTCTGACGAGTGTTGCCGGTGGGCAGATCAACATCATAGACATGCTGGCGCAGTGTTTTTTTAAAGACCGTTGGTAGTGCTACTAGAATCAACCTATTTGAAATTCAACGTGTTAGTTCTACTGCTGTGTTACTGAAGTTTGCACTGAAATAGACTCGAAATGGCGTTTTTGTCGGGTTTCGGGTGTTGCCGGCGGGCAGATCAACATCATAGATACGCTGGCGCAGTGTTTTTTTAAAGCCTTTTGGTAGTGCTACTAACATCACACCATTTCAGAACGTTGATCACCATTTTGGTTCTACTGCTGTATGATTGAACGTTCGAAAGTAGTAAAAAAAAAAAGACGTCTGATCGTCGGATAACGAGTGTTGCCGGCGGGACGATCAACATCATAGACAAGCAGTCTCACTGGATTTTAAAAGCCTGATGGCCAGCCTACTAATACCACCCCACTTAAGATTAATTATCGCAGTTTTTGTTCTTTTGCTGTAGTACTGACCTCTGTACTCCGGTACACTTGAATATGCGTTTTTTTGTCGTATTACGGGTGTTGCGGTCGGAAAGGTCGTCGGATAACGTCGGATAACTTTAAGACTTACTTTTCAAAAAATAAAAATAAAACACTTCAATGTCTCCGTGTTTTCTGGTTTTATTCTATATGATGTTTGCAAGCTTTTCAAGTGAAATAATACAAACAATTCAAATACATGTACTTTCTTATTTAAAACACTTTGCAATTTAACAAGTTAAATGTTAACGTATGTTTTCTTGTGTCATTTCCTTGTTTTTACATGGTAACTGTTTATAATGTCAACACATGAAAGGTTATATGGCGCTTAACAGGCGTGAACATGCCAGGCTCATCCTCAATGTACATCGAGATAAAATATGGAAAATGGGCCTAGACCCTTCTCACCCTGAACTGCAGAGCTGCTGCAAATTCTATCGTAGAAACTCCATTTACCCTGGAGCCACGTTTATAACAAAATTACGGGGTCGTAGGTTGGGAACGCGTCATAGGACACGGGAAGACAGCATTCGCTATTTGGGCGACATACCAGACGGTAGCCACGGAGACGCTAGGCAAGAGGGCCTGGTTAAGCAGATAGCTACGCAGATAACGTCACTGGATGACTTGTGCCATCGCCGGAAAGGATCGTGCGAGTGGGCTTCGCGTGTGAATTACGTCACCGGGAGTATGTGTGATACCGGGACGAATAGCAACCGCTAATGAGGGGATTGCAATATAACGCGGAAGTGAAGTATTAGTGCCGGGAACTGTACTACCGCCTTAAATTAAACATGATTTAAAACGTTAATATTTCTACTTTGTCATTTGTATTCATTTGTATATATATATTCATCTTGTCGTAAATACATTTGTAAATTTATTTATTCCTGATTGGATATGTTTAACAATACATGTTACATGATAATTTCTTTTTCCAATGGTTGATATCATGATTCGTATGAATATTACTCGCATATAACCACTAGACAACACTTACAATACCCCAGTTATGTTTTAAAATGAAGGAATGTATCTCAAGAACATCATGAACACTCATTATTATACGTTTAACTGATGCATCAAATGACATTCATTCACCACTTTAAAGAACGTATACCGCTAGCTGTCGTCTAGAGTAAACATATGTTATAATTTTATAATTTTAAAGGGACACGCGTCATTGTCAAATCAATAATATATTTGAAACTTAAACAGAATTCCGACAGAATATAAACAGCTCCAAATTGTAGTGCCTTGTATTAATTTATTTTCAAGCAGATTTTAAGCCAATATGATACAAAATTAATATATATATATGCAACTGTTCATACTTGATAACTACTTTAAAATTGTCGCGTGTCGAGTGTCCATTTAAATACAAATTGATTTAGTTTTACAAAAAAAAATGGTTGCAAAAAAAAAGAAAGAAAAAGAATGAAAAAATAAAATAATGAAAAACCAAAAAACTCAAACCTTCATAAACTTCCGCTATATTGTATCTGCAATTATTGTGCTGTTTAGGATACAAACTTCACACATAGGTCCTCGGTAACGGTTAAGCCATTGTGGTAGCCGAGTGCTATACATGTTTGAAATTCATAAAGCAGTTTTTAATTCAAAAAAAGATAAAGCATGTGGTATAGATGGTTTACCTGCAGAAATTTTTAAAAATGATACATCTATTTCAATTTTACATGTATTGTTTAATGTCTGTTTTACAACGGGTTGTATACCATCAGAGTGGGGTAAAGGTATTGTTAACCCTATCCCAAAATCTGCTAATAATGATCCACGTGATCCTATGTCTTATAGGGGTATAACTATTACTCCTTCAATGTATAAATTGTATTGTTATATTTTGAATCAAAGACTATCTACTTGGGTTGAAGCAAACAATAAATTAGAGGACGAACAAAATGGATTTAGAAAAAAGAGAAGCACTATAGATCACTTGTCTTCATTAACTAACATTATTGAAACTCGAATAAAAATGAAAGCTTCCACATTCACGGCGTTTATCGATTTTAAAAAGGCTTATGATACTATTAATAGAAATTTATTGTGGAATAAACTATGTAATATAGGAGTAAATGGTAAAATGTTGAAAGCTGTTAAATCTTTATACACAACTGTTTCGTCATGTGTCCGTATAAATGGTTTGAAAACCGATTGGTTTGATGTAAAAACAGGTCTACGACAAGGTTGTTGTTTATCTCCCTTACTGTTCAATTGTTTTGTAAATGATTTTGCTTGTAAATTGAAGGCCTTAGATATTGGTATAGATATTGGTAATGGACAAAAAGCTTGTATTATGTTATACGCTGACGATATTGTTCTTCTGGCTGAAACTGAAACTGATTTACAGCTGATGCTTAACTTGTTATCCGAGTGGTGTAACACAAATTTTATGTCAATAAATCAATTAAAAACAAACGTTATTCACTTCAGACCTAGAAGTGTTCAAAAGACAGTTTTTAATTTTAAATGTGGTGAATTTGATATCCATGTTAAGGACAAATATATTTATCTTGGTCTGATTCTAGACGAATTTCTAGACTTTAACGTCACAGCTTCATTTGTTTCTAAGTCAGCCAGTAGAGCACTAGGCTTATTAATTGCTAAATATAAGACACTAGGAGGTATGCCATATAATGTTTATACAAAGTTGTTTGATTCAATGGTATGGTCTATTGTAGCTTACGGTGCAGCCATTTGGGGTACTAGATCCTTTTCATGCATAGATGCCCTACAGCATAGAGCAATGCGAGCATTTCTTGGAACGACACGTAATGCACCGTCAGCTGCTTTGGCTGGTGATATGGCATGGAAGCCAGTCTTTGCTAGACAATTAACCACTGTGTCCACTTATTGGATTCGACTGAATTACATGCCGATAACACGATTTAATAAACAAGTTTTTACTTATTGTTATAATTTAAACAGTTCTAGATGTAAAAATTGGCCATATCGAGTTAAGACTAATTTCTCTAATATTGATTGTAATGTTATAACTAATATGGATACTGTTTTAGTAAAACGAACTATGCTTGGCAATGTTAACAGGGCGTTTATTGATAAGTATAAATATGATTGGTTCAATATTGTTAACCTTGAACATAGTAGAAATAGTACAGGTGGAAACAAGTTACGTACTTACAAATTATTTAAAAGTGTTTTTAAAACCGAAGAATATTGTACAATGATTCTACCACGCAACCATAGATCTGCTTTATCTAGATTTCGGTGTGGTGTTGCGCCCATTCGTTTAGAAACTGGTCGTTATGAAAGGCTTCCAGTTTGTGAAAGAGTGTGTCCGTTTTGTAATGATACTGTAGAAAATGAGATTCACGTTATACTTTCATGTCCATTATATAATGATATACGATTACAAATGATTGATTATGCATTCTTACTCGATTCAAATTTCAATGACTATACAGACGAACAGAAGATAGTTTTTCTATTTAATAATGTAAATCTGATTAGAATATGTGCCAAAACCTGCTTCAAAATATTGCAAAGAAGATCAAGTTATCTTTATCGGTAGGCTTGATTTAGATTTAATTTGTTTGAAGTGTAAATATATATTTCTATGTGAACAATGTGTTAATATTGTATATGTATGTTGATATCTTATGTTAATTTAATATATATGTAATTGTTTTATTTATATTTGAGCAATGATTGTTAATCAGGTCATAGCAAATCTGATTTGAGATGATAATTGATTTTTTAATTTTTTTTTTTTTTTTAATAAGCACTTCTAATGCCATCATGGTGCAGTTTTCATAAATTCAGTGTTTTAATATAAAGTTTATTTTAATACTTTTTTAGAGCATTTTGTAATTATACTTATAAGTACACTCTGCTCAGGATTAACGATTATAGCTCAATT
This sequence comes from Cyrtodaria siliqua, assembly GCA_037043455.1. NCBI lineage: Eukaryota > Metazoa > Mollusca > Bivalvia > Adapedonta > Hiatellidae > Cyrtodaria > Cyrtodaria siliqua. Next base: position 168,040 of record JAWPHD010002608.1, on the reverse strand, counting down.
CTTATCATTGTAAAAATAAATTAAATGAATATGGTAATGTGGTAAATTGCTGTGAAAAAAAAAAAAAGAAAAAAAAAAAAGAAGAATTGTGTGATAATTGTATGACATATAGTATTAATATTGTAAAATATAGTATATTTTTAGAAGATATCATATATATCTTTTAGTCTCTTATAACTCTTACAAGAGTGACATGGTGTATAATATTATGTGTTGTTGTTTTATGCTATTGTAGACTGTATATACTATGATGAGACTTTAATAAATAAATAAATAACATGTATGCTTTTATCCTAATATCTTATAATTGTATGCGCAATGTTACGGTTTGGTGGTTTTGCGGGTTATTAAACAAAAACAAAAAGACAATGAAAAAAGTTACAACAAAAAAAATGGGACTCATAAAAAGCAGGGTCCACTTCCCGAGTCCTGGGTACAAGCATCAGATGTCATGAATTTACACCCTGAATTTATGTGCTGATTTATCATTGTTGATGCATGTAGCAGATGCTTTCATAACACACCACTTTTTCATTTTGCGCGTGTACTTACCTTAACAGATATCATAAAATATCGTTTATCGTTTTTGTGCGCGAGTACTTCACTTTATCGATAAAATATCTATTTAATATCAATAAAATATATATTTAACAAACTAATTCATTCTTAGTAATGTCTTAGTCGTCCTTAATGGTCATTTAGTTGTCATTAGTGGTCCTTAGTCCTAATGACGTCATCGCGCCTTGTTACCATATATGGCATATTGTCAAAATATTGTCAAAATATATTTTAAAGCAAAGAAAATCACTGCAAATTGATTAAAAATAAATATACTACATCTGTATATTTATTTTTGATTTTGATCATTCTTTCAGCTTTTTTTCAAGTTTTTCAGAGCCCTTTAAAATAAACTGTTTGAAAATAGCGCATCAATTCCTTTAAGTATGTGATATGCAGAAATTGATATATATGTTTTTATTTTATGTTTTAAAAGCGTAGTTATTGTAATAATTTTTAGAGGTCACTTGTAGGCACCGCAACATTTTTTTATTTTTTTTTCCCCAGTTGGAAGTGTTTATTTGAGTCTCATCATTTGTACAAATGATAAAATGAAGAATGTCGAATGTGTGAATACAGTTATAAGTTCTGTGAACTGCACAAATGCCAGCATTCACGAGACTATAAATACGGCTCATTCGTTTGGATACACAAATATAGAAAAAATAGAAATGTACACATTAAAATGTTAATATGTGATGTTAATCTTAAAGGGAATGTAGCGCTACAAGTAAACGATATTTATTACTGAGAATTCTAAAAAAAAACTTGAAAACGGTTGAAAGAATTATCAAAATCACATGATAAACAAAGAAAATATGATAATTTGAAGGTTCTGTTGAAACGGATATGGAAGCCGCCCTTTTGAGAGCTATGGCATCATAGTTCTAAATGACCATATATGGAATATTTATAAATATGATAATTTATTTATTTACATGAAAACAACAACACATAACTATATGAAAATTAAGAATACTGAAGTGAAATAGTGTATCAAAGATTTCTTTTCATTCCTTTGCAGTGATTTTCTATGCTTTAAATGATATTTATCTACATGACTTATATGGCTATTTGGAACTATGACGTCATAGTTCTCAAGATGGCGGCTCCCATAACCGTTTTAAAATAACTTTAAATGGTCATATCTTCTTGGTTTATGATCCGATTTTGATAATGGGTTCACCTTTTCCGAAGTTATTCATAACTCTCTCAATTATCGTAGATGTTCAACTAAGTTTACAGTAAAATTTAAGGTATATACAACTTTTAAAATACTGCATATTTTATGAATATTTATGCATGCATATGGTTTCAATACATGTATCTTTCAAAATCAAATCTTGAAAACTGTTGTAATATTACTCTAACAAAGATCTTTTTAGTTTACTATAGAACCTTAGGATAAAAACCGAGTCACAGAACTTTTATAACCTACTGAAAGTAAGGTAAAATCTCAACATCTTGGTAGTAGAATATTATGAATAAGATAAACAAGAACCTGCTGCAAAGCAGCATTAATACATTGAATGATCTAGACTGAATCAGCCAAACATAAGAAAAATCTCATTTTCAAATAATTCCGTAAGTATGCGGAGATTCATTAGGACAAATCCGTCAAATGCAGGCCCCAAACCAACGTCACAACTGTCAGATGACCTCACAATATTGACGTCACGTTTTCGTAAGATGGATGAGGTTTCATTCGAACAAAGCCGTAAAATACAGGTTTCGGTGTGTATTTTTCGCGAGGGGTACACATTGGGTTCTTATTGTGTTTACGCCTGCCTTCGCCCGGCGTTCACATCATTATACCTCGGTCTTAGTAGTGTACACCGTGCTTCGTTCTGTTTGCCTTCTGTTTTTACGACAAGGCTTCACTGGACGCGTAAAACGTCAAGCGCTTCAGTGACCCAGAAATATCAACAACAGAGAGAAAGCTTCCCTCTTCGCGCAAGCGTCAAAGGCGGAAGTTTCTAAAAAAAAGATCGGTCTCACCAATCTCCACACATAGAACTTTATCGTTCCTTGCACTCACATATATCTCTGCTAACTACTAAATTACAAGATTTTGATAAAACCTGTTAAATTAGAATATGTTTGCCTGAAACTTATTTATTTCTTGTGTAACTATAATTTTCACAATATATGCAATTTAGATGTTGCAAGATTTGAAATAATGCATGAAAACAGTTTAGTTTTAATTGGGACTATTTTACTACAAAAATAATAGTACTTAGGTCTCCTCAATCAAATTATTTAATATAGGTCTATATTTTATCTTTGCAGATCACGCAAAAGGATTTAATATAAATATCGTCATAACTCTTTTGAATAATCACGTGACCTAACCGTTCGTCCTACTTCCTTTGACGTTGACAGAGTCAAATGAGGAACGAGTGTACTTTTTGAATAATCACGTGACCTAACCGTTCGTCCTACTTCCTTTGACGTTGACAGAGTCAAATGAGGAACGAGTGTACTCTGGGTAGAGATTGCGGTCTCACATGAAGATGGGTGATTTTATATTTTTTTAATCTTCTGCACGTGATATATACCGTAAAACGGTGTCTATCCTAGATGTATCTACTACGCATACAAAAAAACAATTACATAGCGCATACCTATAGTGGCATATTTTTGCCACGAGATAGCTAGATAATTTATCGTGTATTTTTCGCGATAATGTTACTTTTTCTCTTAATTTACAACAATTTTATCCAACAAAACTTGCTGCGATACTGCCCACTTCTGTCATCACGTTAGCACAATAGTTAACGCGATACGAATTATCGTAAACATTTGAAATTTTGTCTTCGTATTAATGTTGACTAATTATCATGACAATTCACGTTACTAGCTAGTTATTCTTTTGTTTTCTTAATAATTCTGAATAGCTATCGCGAAAATTCACGTCTTTCGGCAGTTTAGTGTGTGTGTATTTCTAAGGATTAGAGTCCCTGCACCTACGACAGGCGTCCTACCCGACGATTATAGGCACAATGTCTGGACTTTTATCTGTATGTTGTTGTGGAATGTGATGATATGTCTGCTTGCAGCAGCGAACTCAATGGTTTCTTTATAGTGCTGCCACACTGGAATACCACGCCGTAGTAAACATGATACCCCCACCCCCAGTCACATTATTCTGACACTGGTCAATCAGTCGTAGCACTACCCATTATTTGCTCGTCAGGCAAGGGTTACAAGTAACTACTCCATTTTTAAAGTCTTTGGTATGACGCGGTCAGGGGACTCGAACCCACGACCTCCCGAATGCAAGGCAGACGCTTTAACCACTACACCACAATGCTTAGGTCTTTCGGCAGTTTAGATATCTTAGGCTGATTATAAATAACCTGGTCGGGGGTAAAGGCCGTACCGCATATATATTAAACCAAAATGATTTCCATTTCTATTTGAGCCTACTTTTCAGTCGATGTAAAAATATCAAGGTGATCAAATTTGTATCATTTATTATAAAACATAGTATATAATACTTACGAAATATTAAATAAAACATATGTGAAAAGAAAGCTGTACCTGGCATAGTGTACAGAATACTGTAAGTTTCACAAAAGTTATAACAAATACTGAGACAGACAGACAGGCAGGCAGGCAGGCACCAGACAAGACCAGACCAGACCAGACAGACAGAGATTTAGTTGTAACTTTTAAGAATATAGTAAAAGGCTTAGGGATATTTAATTATGTGTATGATAATTTTAATTTAATACTATTATAAGTCCCCTACAGGTGTCATTAGATTCTAATACATTTTAATATTATACTCAAATGTTCACCACCATGAGACGATGTGTCGTGACTAAGGGCCAGGTCCTACCTTCAAGGTTAAGGTCACACATGTACTTTAAATGTCATTGCTTAATGTTTCGTGACCGGGTTATAACTTCTTTATTTATCATTGGATTTCAATAATATTACACACACACATGTTCATTATCATAAGACGGTGCGTCGCGACTTAAAACAATGTCCCTACCTTCAAGGTCAATATCACACATATACTTTGAATGTTGTTGAAGGTTATTGCTTATCATTTCGTGTCCAGGCTATAACTTCTTTATCTGTCATTGGATTCTAACAATATTATATACCAATGTTCACCACCATAAGACGATATGTCGCGACTAAAACCCATGTCCGTATCTTCAAGGTCAGGGTCACACATGTTTTTTGAAGGGCATTGCTTAAAAATTCGTGTCCACGCTATAACTTCTTTATTAATTATTGGAGTTCAATAACATTATAAACAAATTACACCATCATGAGTCGATCGATATGTCTAGACTAAGAACCAGGTCCCTACATTTAAGGTCAATGTCACACATGTACTTTGAAGGTTACTGCTTAAAAATTCGTGTCCGGACTCTAACTTCTTTATTTATCATTGGATTTTGTTAAAATTATACACAAATGTTCACCACCATGAGATGATGTGTAGCGACTAAGAGCCAGGTCCCTACCTTCAAGGTCAATGTCTCACATATACTATGAAGTTATTGCTATAACTTCGTGTCCGAGCTATATTTCTTTGTCTATCATTGGATTGCAAAAGTATTATATACATATGTTCACCCCCGATGTGTTGTGACATCTGTTTTATAATAATTTATATAAACAATATTATACATATCATTGATCACTTTCATAGACACCATTAGCCATTATAATCTCCATGCCAGAGCACCTGCAATTTCCGATAGTTTTCGCAGTAGTAGGGAATGTACAGCTTTTACCCCCAACCTGAGGCGGGTATCAAACTATTCGTGATAAAAAAACTATCATGTTGGCAGAAGTGGGCATTGTCGTGGAATTTAACATCATAAGTTAATGACATTTAGATAATTTTATCTAAAACATTGTATAAGATTTTCGTGAAAATTCATTATTATCTCGAAAAATTCATGCTATTAACTCGAAATAATCTTGATAATTATCTAGGTATCTAGTGGCAGAAATATGCCGCCATACATACCGATTCGCATTTTCTTATAGAATATACGTATTGTTTGTCTCTATACAAACACATAATTTTTAATGAATACCGGAAGAATATAAATTAAAACATACACTATACTAATTAATGCACTATACTAATTAATGCACCATCCAGACGTGTGTTAACTTTGTAAGACAAACGTCTGTGGGTGTTTTGTTCTAAGGAGTATAGTCCCTCTTCCCTATTAAACGTCTGAAACCTTCTAATTTTTTTTTTTTGAATTGGTGGGCGTGTTTACCGATATTCTAGTTCTGATTGGCTGACACATACACCCATACTTGTAGTCTAGATCATCTGCGACGCTTGCTTGTTTTCAAGACAAACGTCTAGATAAGTCCTCCTCAACAAAGTTTGATTTTTGCCGATACCCTGGTAAGATTTGTGATTGGCTGGGACAGGAACCCCTGCTATCCAAAATATACCGAAAGGCAGAAAGACAATAAATTTATATAATACACAAAGAGGGTAACTTCATCATTATATCAATCCTCCGTGGTGCCACTGAGTTCCATCAGTGTGTTCTTGGGCAAGACACTTTCCCTTAGCCTCGTCCGTCGGATATGGATGTATCGGTCTATCCTCCGAGCACGTTAAAGAACTATTGCTATATTGATCTTGGTAACATGGTAGCAACTTCATTTTTTATGGGATTCCGAGATGTCCGACGTCCATCGTCCGTCGTTAACTTTTGTCTCGTTAAGTCGATAGGGCCTTCATTTTTCATCCGATCTTTACCAAACTTAACCAGATGGTTAATATCAATGAAAGCTCATACAATTTTGAAACCAGCCAGATTGGACCAGTAACAGCGGAATTATGGCCCTTGATTAAGTTAAAAATGCTATGTTTTGCCTTGTTAAGACGATATTTTGCCTTCAATTTTCATCCGATCTTTACCAAACTTTACCAGATTGTCAATATTAATTAAAGCTCAAATAAGTTTGAAAATCAGCCAGGTCCAACCAGTAACAGCGGAGTTATGGCCCTTGATTTAGTTAAAAATGCTATATTTTGCCTCGTTAAGACGATAGGGCCTTCATTTTTCATCCGATCTTTACCAAACTTTACCAGATTGTCAATATCAATCAAAGCTCAAATAAGTTCGAAAATCAGCCAGGTCCAACCAGTAACAGCGGAGTTATGGCCCTTGATTCAGTTAAAAATGCTATATTTTGCCTCGTTAAGACGATAGGGCCTTCATTTTTAATCCGATCTTTACCAAACTTTAACAGATTGGTAATATCAATGAAAGCTCGGAAAAGTTCGAAAACCAGCTATATCTGAGTTATTTGCCCTTGAATTATTGGGAAATGCCATTTTCAGCCTTGTGAACACTCTAGCGCCTTCATTTTATTGATATCAATGAAAGCTCGGACGAGTTTGAAAACCAGCCAGATCGAACCAGTAACAACGGAGTTGTGGCCCTTTTTCAATTTTTGGTAATGTACACTGGAAACCCAGTGGGTTCAAATCTCACTGGAGGCATTTTTTTTCCATAAGAAACCTTGGTTCATGGGTTCAGTGCTTTTTAATTATTATTTTATTTTTTTTGAATATTTATTTTTTTAATTTAGTTTTACATAGAATTATAGGGAAGAACTTCAAAAATCTTTTTCTCTGAAACAATAAGAGATACAAGTTTAATATTTTTTTATTTATTATCAGCTTATGGATCCTCTACCAAGTTTGTTCAAATGGTGACCCTGGAGTCAAATTTGGCCCTGTCCCCGGATCACATGTTTTACATAGACTTATATTGGGACAAACTTAAACAATCTTCTTCTCTGAAATTACAAGAGCTAGAGGTTTAATATTTTGTATTTACCATCAGCTTATGGGCCTCTACCAAATTTGTTCAAATGGTGACCCTGGAGTCAAATTTGGCCCCGCCCCTGGGTCACATGTCAAACTTGATTTGAGTGTTTATATTAACGAAAGTTTGATTCGTTTTAAAGCTAGCCAAACTTGATCTAAATACATCCCTCCCCTATATCTTGGTAATTGAAGACACTTTATCAAAATCTAGTTTGATAGTGCCATATCTGCCACACAATCCTTCTATCCACACCCACCCAACCCCACCCCACCACACCCCACACCATGGAACCATATAGCCAGTAGGGCCTTCATTTTCATCCGATCTTTTCCAAACTTAACCAAATTGTTGATATCAATGAAAGGTGGGACGAGTTTGTAAACCAGACACATCGGACTAGTAACACTGGAGTTATGGCCCTTGATTTTCTGAATTTATCTTATATTTTGCCTCGTTAACACATTGGGACCTTCATTTTACCAGATTGGTGGTAAACCTATATATATTTGCCTCGTTAACACGAAAGATATTTTATTTTTCTTATAACCATGAATGAGATATTGACCTGACACTTGGTGCTTAGGTAGCGTCATTGAAAAAGAAGCTTGGGATTTCATTTCAAATCACTGTGGTCAAGGTCAAGGTAACTGTTACTAAAAATAGATAGTATATTTCCTCTCAATAACTTTAGTTAGGAATGAGATATTGACACGAAACTTGATACATTTTGGGTCACTGGGATCAAGGTCAAGGTTACTGTTGCTGAACATGGAAAACAATTTCCTCTCAATAACTTTTAAATAAGATATAAGGCATGGGCTTGCATTTGGGGTCACTGAGGTCAAGGTCAATTTTACTAAAAATAGAAAATCAGTTTCCGTTCAATAACTTTAGCGAGGATTGAGATACTGGTCCGAATCTTGATGTGCATGCATCTTGAATGAAAATTATGCTTCAGAATGCATCTGGGGTCACTAGGGTCAATGTCAAGGTTACGGTTACTAGAAATAGAAATATGGTTTCCGCACAATAACTTTAGTTAGGAATGAGATATTGACCTGAATCTTGATGTGTAGGTAGCTTACTATAAAAAAAAGGAAGCTTGAGATTATAATTGGAATCACTGAGGTCAAGGTCACTGTAACTAAAAATAGAAAATTGGTTTTCACTAAAAGCTTTAATTAGTAATGAGATATTGACCTTAAAAAGAACCTTATATGAAAAGCAAACTTGGGATTCCATTTGAGTTAACTGGGATCAGGGTCAAGGTCACTGTTACTAATAATAGAAGAAATGGTGCCCGCACAAGTACTTTAATAAGTAATAATATAGTGGCCTGAAAATTGGTGTGTAGGTAGGGTCAGAGTTATAGCCCTTGATTTTGTTAAATATACTTGTTGGCCTCATTAAGTTGATAAGACCTTTACTTTTTATCTGCCAGTTTGTTGATATCAATGAAAGCTCGCACATGTTAAACAACATCCCGATGTATTCAATAACAACAGAGTTATCGCCCTTGATGTTTTTACATGTATATTCCATCTTTTTCACATAATCACACATAACCTAGTATTCATTTTAGCCAGTAGAGCGATACAGGCCCTTTTGGGTCTCTTGTTATGATTTTATAAGTTGAAAGTAACAGTTCAAAAGCAAAAATAATACCCTACTATACTAATGGCATAAAACACCAGTATATATATATAGTTTGTTTATTTACGAAGATACTCCGCTTGTGTTTATCGTTGTCAGTGATCTTTGTAAAGAACATTACAATAATATTAATACTATTACACACATAAACAAAAGACATTACGGCCAACAGTTTACATGCAAATAGTACATGCATATATAAACATGTATATGAAATACAATCAACATTTCCAGTTAATGACAATGTATATGTTTTTCAAGTTTCAAGGTATATGTTTTTAGTTTAACAATATTTTAAAACAAATACTTATATTGAAACGAATAATCATCAGTAATGGCAGAAGTACATTTATGTTTGTGGACAAAACACGGAGAAAAGTGATAGTTATTTATAAAATATGTCATCTCTTCTTTGAATGCTCTTAAGTATGAAAACTGACAGTTTTTTTTAATAAGTTCGTGTTTTCTGTTGTCATAAGTTCTATAAATTGTGGTATGTTTAGCCGTTTCCTGAAATATGTGTACATATTCTTTGCTTATATCATGATATAGTGGAAACTAAAATACGAAGTGGAATTCGTCTTCTAGTCTATTGCAAAGTTGGAATTTTATTTCAGATCTTGTTATTTTATTTGGCCATTGCCCAGTTTCAATTTCTAACCTATGACTAGAGAATCTAAGTTTTGTAACAAGAAAGTCCTAAATTTATTTATATTGGAGTATGTCTAAATAATATTTGAAACTGAAATCTGATCTTATTCTTTACGTACTAGCTCTAGTGGAAGCCAATAATTTGACATTCTAATTTTGTATAAACATATCCTTAACTCGTGTTTAAATATTAATGAAGTATGTTGTGTTTTCTACTTATTGAAAATACCTCACTCCATTAAATCCTGTTCGTTCCAATAATCCTTTAACTTGAGATGCCAAATTTAATTTGTTTTGGGTTTACAATCAGATCATTTAGCATAACATTATTGGCGGCGCGCCAGAAGCGCGCTGCCTATATTGGGGCTGCATTTTGGAGGAGTACGTGACTTGTTGTTATTGTTGTTGTTATTGTTGTTGTTGTTGTAAAAATGTTGGGGTAAAAGACTGGCCAAAATGTTGGGGGAAAATTTGCAAATAAATACACGTGTGTTTCCTCTTTTTGAAAACATTCTGCGCCGCCCTGATGCTTTGCATCAGTTTCTTCTTGTACACATCTGTTTTACATATTTACGATCTCTCGCGCGTATACTTTTAAACCAGAATCGTATGATATAAACCATACGTTGACTTTTTAAAGGGACTCTCCCGAGTTCTCCATATGCGAAATTGTTTTGAGTTTGTGTCTTAACACATAAAAGCTGTTTTCAAAATTTAAAGTGTACTTTTTGTAGCCTTTGCGCCTTTGAGAATCCGCATACCTCTGCGCCATAATTTAAAATAGGCAAACAGAGTTTGTCGAAAAATGTCTAAAGTATGGCAAACAGATAAGTCCGTGAAATGACTTACATATGATATTATGTGAATAATAGATTTCTTTTTATCTGACCACCAAAGTAACTTAAATCTATCCCTTCATTTAGGCTCAGCAAAACTTGAATTTCTCGGTAAGAAAACATTGCCAAAAAGTATTGTCGAATCCTTGCATCCATGATGTCCTCCATTTTTGCTTTGCTTTGATGTGCGCATGTCTGAACGGAAGGCGATGGAGCGTAATGGTACGATGGAGCAGGGGGCGATGCAACATCGCACATCGATTGCGATGGTGCGATTGCACGATGGTACGATGGCAATGACGCGATGGTACGATGGTCCATCGCGTCATCGCCATCGTACCATCGTATCGTCGCCATCGTACCATCGTGCCATCGCGCATCGACTTGTAAAAGCTCGATGCACGATGGTACGATGGATCATCGTACCATCGCTTTTAAAGTCGATGCGCGATGGTACGATGGCGATGGTACGATGGTACGATGGCAGTGACGCGATGGACCCTAACGGAACAATATGTTATCTAATATGTTGGTGCGGAGTCTAACATAGTGTTGCTCTTGCACGCCGTTATCATATGGGGAAGTCGTACACTAAGTTTGATTGAATCCCGTTCAGCAGTTTAGGAGAAGATATGGTAACGGACGGACGGAGGGATAGACAGACGGACGGACGTACGGATGGACAGAACAGACGGACAATCGGGGCCAGTGTTAATACAGTTCTACCCTGTTTTATTCAAAAGGTTGGTATAATAATTGCGCGTTGTGTATATAAAATCAGCTTCTTCGTTATTTACTTCTCCGGCGCAGTAACTCCATTGTTACCAGTTCAACAGAATACGACACTGCAACCAGTCGTCTGCTTAAATTGTCGTTTTTTGGAAGACCACGTGTTCCTGTATCCTAGAAACCATGTGCTCCAGTACCAGCAGTGTGCTTTGGTTCCCGCCATAGAACTTGCGAATGAGTTACGGTGTTTAAGTTACCGTGTATAGTTTGATAAATAAGAAGTACATATTACAGCAATGTAGAATGATGTTCAAAATTTCAAATGTCGTCTGCTAAAATTTAAATTTAAACCTTCCGGCTATATTTTACATAAGAAGTGTTTTGGACAACCATTTTGCTGAGTGAGGAACATTGTTAACCTGATCAGCCATCACATAATGTGCATGTTGATCTGGGCATACATTGGCCGTAAAAGCAATGTTTTTGACCTTGGCAGCGAAATGGTTAAGAGACACACGGCAATACATTTTTGCATATCAATATTAAGTAAACGCCCATAAAAGGATATCATAAAAGGGTATTCTTTTGTAAAATAATTTGATAAAAAAAATCTTAAAGTAACGGTGTCCTCGTTCCGTTAGTTTGGTGAAGATATCGCAAGAACAGCCACATTAGTTTCTAAAAAGATTGGTTAAAGTGTCTCCTATATTTAAATTAAACATAAATCAGCCCTGTGATGGAGGAACACGTAACTCCAGGGCCATTGTAGATTAAAGCTCAGCACTATATGCAAAATGTCATGACTGTAGCCAGGGAGTAGGATTACAGGGAGGAGAAACGATGGAGAAAGGGGTTCATAAACGCTCTAGTTTATCGATTTATGTTGTCGCGATAGAACGCCGCCATTTACTAGTTTATGATACAGGTAAATCGATCTTAAGCGCGTTACATTTGAAAAGTTAAAATTTCAGCCAACATCTCAAATTAGGCAGTTTTTACAGCCTCTTTTTTACGGCTTTCTGTTATAATCAACAACACGAAATTACCTTCTTGACAAAGATAAATATGTCTACTATTCACTTTTTGTTATTATTAATGCCTAATATAACCCATACTTCGTATCTCGTTTGCAATAGCTCAACACCATTTTTAATTTGTAAAATTAAAAATTTCAGCTGATATCTCAAAAGGCACATTTTCATCATCTCTTTTTAGACTTTGACTTATAATCACCACCATGCAATTACCTTCTTGACAAAGGTAAATATGTCTACTATTCACTTTTTATTATTATTAATGCCTAAATAACCCGTAGTCTCGTATCTCGTTTGCAATAGCTATACAATGTCACCATTTTTTATTTGGCGCAGAGTGGCGCCATCTTATTATACGGAACCGTCTGGTAAAATGTGCTTTTATACATGCAAACAAATACACGCTCTGTATCAGAGGACACAGTGTGAATAAATAATACTTATGTTCAAATTTCGTACCTTTATTGAGTTTGTAAGTGTAATAATTTATAAGAATTTGCTGTTTTTCACACACGCGCGAAACAACCGGAAGTAGTCATTTTCACGCAGTAGTGAAACACACGCGCGACAGCATAAAACGGCAAAACTATCCGTTTTTCCTCCCTGTATACTTACTCCCTGCTGTAGCCAAAACTGTTCTTTTGTCAAAATCGTGAAAAAGTAAAACATGTTAACCATATTCTCTGTGTGTGTCTGTTAAACGTGAGTGGTGAAGTAAAAAAACACAACGTTTTCATGAATATAGTAGAGTTGTATAACATTTGTCCCAAGTCGTTTTCAGATGTAAGAGTGTGTTTTTTTTAACATTTGTGTAAGATTTACATTTAAAGTAACATTGCCTTACACTTGTGACAGTTTTCACATACCGTTTACGCGTTCAAGCTTCCTACATGCAGATCCACAATCTTATTGTAGTACCGATACATAACATAAAACTATGACAACTATTTTGATTCTCCTGGCTTGGTACTTCATGAGATTAGAACCGAGTAGGCATTGTAACCGGAAGTTTGCATTATTCGACAACTTTGAACTTATTCAGGAAAATTGCGCGTGTTTCCCATATTTATACAAGTAGAAGTTGTGTAGGAACCTCAAACCTAAAAAGTGTCACATATGTGAAATAAAAAAGTCACGTAAATAAATAACCTGCCGAAAAAATGTAACACGGTTAGTTATATATGTAAAGAAAAAAGTTGACAAATGTAAACAATAACTGAAAGTGACATACATTATGTGCAAAAACGGACACAAATGTAATAAAGACTTGCTTCACGTGCACATTAGGTTGTTGTTTTGCCCAATCATGAAAAACGTCTCTTGCACTTAATTTATTTACTAGTAGGTCAAATATCAAGTTCACTATGGCCTGGGCATAAATTCATCAACTCGACTCAGACTAAAAATCTCATTTCTTTCCAAACCCTATCAACACAAAATTATGGGTAAGAATTGTGATTTTCAGACATTTTCTGTTAAGTTACCTTAAGTTATCTTTAAAATTACTCGTTTCTGTAAGTAAATATAGTAATTTGCTTGTAAAATTGTTTTAATTTGGAATTTAAAAAAAAGAAGAGATTTTGAGTCGAGTCTGAAACTTGTGCTCAAAATTTTAATGAATATTAGGCTTGACCACGGAAACTTATTTCTGGCTGTCATTCATAAATTATTTGCCCTTTAAGCTGGAAACTTTATACAAATAATACTCTTGGTTAAACAACAACCCCTATTAGTGTTAGAAGGTCAAAATTCAAGGTCATATGGACCTGACACCTAGTGGAAGTGATTTTAACATAAAAAACTTAAAGGTAATGTAGGCATACGGGCAAATAATCTTAATTATTGAGAGTTTTGACAAACTTGGAAAAAATGATAGAATTTTCAAAATCGGATGATAAAGTAGTATTTTAGCTGACCGATATGCACAATATTAATTATACCACAATAGCCTAAATACACACTATGCATCGTGTAATACCCGAGGATATATACAGCATATGTTAGTTATTGTGGTATAAATACAATAGAGCATGAGTCTTGCACGTGTACGGACGATAATGCACTCGCTGACGCTCGTGCATTATCTCCCCGTACACGTGCAAAACTCATGCTCTATCCTATACTTAACTGAAAAATGCGATAACCTGTTTAAAATTACCCATTAAATGTTTTAATTTTACAACTTAAGCCGAAATTAATGTTTTTATTTCATACCCCAGCCAACCCCGTTTTCGCTTGTAGGAGAAGGGGTTGGATGAGGTATTAAAGTTAATACTCGGACCAAGTAATGTGTGTGGTATACTGGAAGCAGTCTATCCATATGTCTGTCTGTCTGCCTGTCTGTCTGTCTGTAGACACAGCCTTGTCCGATAACTGTTCCGCTATATAACTATTCAAGACGAATATAGCCACACCGATCAAAATTTGTTTGTTTGGTGTTTAGCGTAATGTTGAGCATATTTAAGGCTACGTATGACGCTCGAATTTTTCTGTAGTCGAGAAAGACCACTCACTTATTTCTGGGTATAACTAGTACTGTACACCTCCCACCATCCTAAAGAATCGACACTTTCTCAATTACAAGTCGAGCTCCCAGTGGGATTCGAACCCGCAGCGGTGAGGTGAGAGGCGAGAAAAGGTTTACAACGCAACGTCGCTGTTGCAACCCTAAAGGTAACAACTGCACTAAAGGTAACACACTGTACTAAAGGTAACACTTTTAAATTTCTTTAAGTCCTTTTAAAGCAAAACTGTTTAAGCAATGCATCTTCACAGAAACTGGAGATGTTTATAAACCATCCAGAGTAGTCTCATTTCTGCGTTTACGTACGGCATACAAATTAAAATAGTATATGGGACTGGGGAGTGTCTTGATAAATTAAAAATTAATTTTCATTTTACAGCGTTTATGCGGTTTGAAGCACTGGTCTTAAGTGGCAAATGTCATGAATGAATTTGGCGAATTATAGTTTGTCATTCACTACTACCGTTTAAAACCGCATTAACGCCTAAACAACGTTCGTCGTGGAACTTACCATTTACTATCCGCTTCTAAAACTGCATAAACGCTAAAAAAAATAATTTATATTTATTATATAAACTGTATTTGCCCGTCGCTATAGTACCAACAATAACGTGCCTTGAGAGAATAATAATGATAAAAAAGACAAGAGAGACAACTACCGTCTGGTATTTTCAGACAGTGGAATGAACTCTTTCTATTGAGACACATTGGATGCGCGCGCATTAGCTTCGATTCTTTGAAAAGTGAAGTTTATTCGAAATCGGACGCTTTTTTCAAATGAATATAATAATTATTCAATACATTTTACTTTGCGGCTTACTTTCCGCGCAAAAATATAAAGCCGAGTTTCCAATCTGAAAACAAGTACCAAGGATGTGTTGTTACCTTTAGGGCATAGGGTTGTTACCTTTAGTGCAGGTCAAAATCGTGTTACATTTAGTGCAGCAGTTGTTACCTTTAGTGCACACGTTTTTGTTCCCTTTAGTGTAGGTTGTTACCTTTAGGGTTGCAACAGTCGTTAACCACTTGGACACGGCGACGGCACCCCACACTCATAAAACTTTAATTAGTTTTTCCTTGATAAGTGGATACACCTTTACATTTTGGGGGTCAAAGGGTTACCTGATAGTGAACAACCTTGACCGCTCTCTAATCAGTTTATGTAGCCATATACATGCAACGTCACAGGTATACTGTCCATGGTGAGAGGATGAACTTTATACAGTATGGGGTCAATGGGTTTAAGGTTAAGGTTACAGTGACCTGATAATTAACACATTGTCCGCTCTATAACCAAGACTGCTAGCCATCACCGATAGACAGGCCATGGAGAAGGGATGAACCTATACATTGTGGGGTCAATAAGGGCAAGGTGAAGGTTACCATTACCTGATGATGAAATATCTCGTCCGTTCTATGACAGCAGCAGAAAGTAAAACAAAAACTGCTATGAACAATCTCAAGTGGGGTGGCTTTCATGCTTTTAAAATCCAGTGAGACTGCATATCTATCATCGTCCCGCTGGCAACACTCGTTATCCGACGACCAGACGCGTTTTTGACTACTTTCGAACATTCAATCATACCGCAGTAGAACCAAAATTGTGATAAACGGTCTCAAATGGTGTGATTTTAGTAGTACTACCAAAGTGCTTTAACAAAATGCTGCGCCAGCGTGTCTATGTGGTTGATCAGCCCGCCGGCAACACCCGAAACCCGACAAAAACGCCATTTCGAGTCTATTTCAGTGCTAACTTCAGTAACACAGCAGTAGAACTAAAACGTTGATAAAGAATTTCAAGTAGGTTGATTCTAGTAGCACTACTAAAAGTCTTTAAAAAAACACTGGGCCAGCATGTCTATGATGTTGATCTGCCCGCAGGCAACACTCGTTATCCGACAACCAGACGTGTTTTTGACTACTTTCGAACTTTCAATCATACAGCAGTTGAACCAAAACTGTGATAAACGGTCAAAAATGGTGTGATTTTAATAGCTTTACCAAAAGGCTTTAAAAAAACACTGCGCCAGCGTGTCTATGATATTGATCTGCCCGGCGGCAACACCCGAAACCCGACAAAAACGCCATTACGAGTCTATTTCAGTGCTAACTTCAGTAACACAGCAGTAGAACTAAAACGTTGATAAAGAATTTCAAATAGGTTGATTCTAGTAGCACTACCAAAAGTCTTTAAAAAAACACTGCGCCAGCATGTCTATGTTGTTGATCTGCCCGCCGGCAACACTCGTTATCCGACAGAAAACGCACGTTCAAATGTACTGTTATTCGACTTCAGTACTACAGTAGTGGAACAAAAACTGCGATAAATAATCTCAAATGGTGTGATTTTAGTAGCCCTACCAAAAGGCTTTTACAAAAAACTGCGCCAGCGTGTCTATGATGTTGATCTGCCCGCCGGCAACACTCGTTATCCGACGACCAGACGTGTTTTTGATTACTTTCGAACTTTCAATCATACAGCAGTAGAACCAAAACTGTGATAAACGGTCTAAAATGGTGTGATTTTAGTAGCACTACCAAAAGGCTTTAAAAAAACACTGCGCCAGCGTGTCTATGATATTGATCTGCCCGCCGGCAACACCCGAAACCCGACAAAAACGCCATTTCGAGTCTTTTTCAGTGCAAACTTCAAAATAAGGTCCTGCGCTCCAAATTTCCATTTAAAAATGTTCTTCACGCGCTTTGAATGTTAAAAACCTCAGGATTTTATGTTAAAAAGTTTTGGCAGGCCTGTAGTTCATACAGTTCTGTTGGCAAGAAATGGTAAGATGTGTTACCATAATAGTTGTATCGATAGTAACGAGTCAAAATATGGGTGGCTATTATTTTGATTTCAATGACGACCCCACTTTCGACCTGAACTTGTTTTTCACAATAGTCTGGTTCTTAAGCACACTAGTACACTGCAAAGTATAGCAGGGAACCAATTAATTATAATTAGAATGGCGATAAGAAAATAGTTTTCAAACATAATAATCTGAAATATAGTCATCATCATTTGCATTAGTGCTTTACAGGAACACTGTCCGTAACTGTTAGCTTATAAAACATAACATAATTACGTACGTTGACAAGCCTTACACAATTATTTAGTCAATAAAAACAAGAATGTTTGACGGAATTCAATAACATACAGTACTGAAAAAAGTAGTACCGCTTCGTGGGGTTGAACTCGTAGCTCACACTAAAATTACTATCGCATAATATATAGAAAACGTAATGTGCTAATGGATGTGAAATGAAGCAGAAAATGTACATAGTTCAGCTCCGATTCATGTACAATCAATAAATAAAATCTTTTGTTTTTTCAAACTCGCAAATTCATTACTATATACTGTGTCTATGTTCATGTTTTCATGTATTCATTTCACTCTATAAAAAAAAAAGGACATTTATTTGGTTATACTCAATATCTGATTACGTATGTACAGTATCCTGTTCAAGTCATTTTTTGCGTTAGTGCTTTACTTCTTTATAATGTATCCACATTTCATCAATTTCTTGCATTGCATTGTTTTGCTACATTGTAAATCCCAGATCGGTCTTTGGTTTGATGTAAATATTTTTTGCAGGTTTATGTCAATAACCTTTGAGATAAGCAAACATGCATTGATGATTATTAACATTGATCACGAATGATATTTAAGTTTGTTATCGTAGTCATCATCTACAGAGTACTGACCTTTAGAGGTCGGCAATTTAAATTGAACATGTACATCTTTTATATATTTAATCAACAAAAAATAAATACTAGTAACAAACAAAACGCATGCAAACATAGCAACATTTGAAACACAATACAGTTAGACTTCTGTGTTTACAGTCTGTGGTTAGACTTCTGTGTTTACGAATCAATTAGTACTATTATCGTACAATCAAAAGAACTTAACGTTTTTCAATTACCTTGTTAACACCCCTTAAGAATGTAGCGATACAGCCAAACAAGCTCTATTATTGAGAGTTCTGAAAAACTTGGGAGAAGGTGAAAGAATTATCAAAATCGGATGATAAACAAAAAAGATATGACCATTTAAAGGTTGTTCTAAAACGAATATGGGAGCCGCCATTTTTAGAACTATGACGTCATAGTTCCATATTACCATATATGGAATATTGATAAATATCATTTAAAACGAAGAAAACACTGCAAATGAATGGGGTTTTTTACTGGTCATATAAATCATTATTGCCATTAAGTATTACATATTTTTCATACAGTTGCTGTCATTTTTTCCCTATAAATCAGTAAATTTTCATATTTATAAGGTTAAAGTATCGCAGTCAATGGTAAAAAGACTCGGTTAATATTCACTTCTGCTAATACTTAGCGAATTGACAGCAGAATCAAAGAAAGTTATTTTAGCGAGATGATACTCAGCGGAGTTTTTTCATTTTAACTTTCTTTGATTCTGCTCACAATTCGCTAACTATTAGCAGAAGTGAATATTAACCGAGTCTTTTTACCATTGATTGCGATACTTTAGGCACAATTATATCTTTATGGACTCAGAATTAGAGCTGAAATGCGTGTGTTTACTTACCGAGTGGAAACAAATTTTCGTTACGGATGATCATCTCGTGCACCTGCTACGACGTCGATTCCTGGGCTTGTAATTGTTTATTAGGACAGGTCTGACGTAATCGCCAGTCAGCTCTGCCATTATGTAGCCTGAGGACGTGTTTGCACTTACAAATCTGGGTTAAAATTATCGATAATGCGTTTTAACATACAGAGCTTTTTTAAAGATTTTTCTTTCCAAAATCAGAAATGCGCGAAATTACATCCCCTCGAAATAGTCTTTTTGGAAAGAATCGCGAAATTTAATCCCGACGAAATAAAATGATTTCACAGTATTATAAATGAGCAAACTTCCTCACTTCAGTTTCATCAAAGGAATTTTTAAATAAGATCTCATGTAAGTACTAAAGAGAATGTAGTGCTACAGCCAAACAATCCTTTTTATTTACAGTTCTGAAACACTTGGAAAACGCCGACATAATTCTTTTAAATCGATTGATAAACAAAGAATATATAACCATTTTAATATTGTTCTAAAACGGATATGAGAGCCGCCATATTGAGGACTACGACGTCATATTTCTAAATATTTCCATACCCGTTTCAACAGAACCTTCAAATGATCACATCTTCTTTGTTTATTATCGGATTTTGCTAATTATTTTAAACCTTTTCCAACATCTTCAGAACTCTTAATAATAAAGAGAATGTTTAGCTATAGTGCTACATTCCCTTTAAAACTCAAGCATGGGTTGCAGCAAAGTTTTTAAAAGTACAAATAAGTTTTAGCTGTTAACAATTACATTTTATTATTGAACACATGACATTGGCCTTTTGTTTCAAACTGTAGTTTCTAGTCCTTAATAATTTGTCCATTGCCCTAGGTGGCAGGAGGATTCATTTTGTTTTTGGAGTAGGTCAGAGGTGAAGGTCACCGGGAACTTCCCATTCCAGATAAATTTTGAAATCATAACACCTACACTCATGAAAATACATTGCCCTAGGTGGCAAAAGGAACCCCGTTGATTTTAGAATATGTAGGTCAAGGTCAAATTATATAAAAATAAACATTCTGGACAGTAATTTCAAAACCATAATACCCACACTTATGAAACTTCATAGGTACATGGCTCTACATAGGATAACTAACGCTATTGTTTTGGGGTTAGTAGGTCAAAGGTCAGGATCACCATGATCTGATATGAAACACATTCTTCTCAATAAATTCTTACCATTCGCACTCTTAAACATTCATAATGCGGTGCCCTTGTTGAAATAAAGAACGTTGACGTTTGTGGGTTCATAAGGTGAAAGGTGAAAGGTGAAGGCCATCCACCAAGATGAAGCATTTGTGTTGAAGATCAAAGTCATATTGACCTCACACCTAGGAAATGCTTTTATCATAATAAATAATCCAGCCAGAATGATTGGTACAATACGTTGTAAAATAAATATGTTTAACCTAAACTGATATAATAACCTTAAGCTCTTCTTACAACTACAACTGTGTCTTTCTGGGCAGCGCCAATTCCTTTGCTGCATTTTGAAGCAATATTGTACTTGTATATGTACAGTTTTTAGACTAGCTTATGCTACTATATACTAATATAATCTCTACCGATTGAAGATCATCAGAATCTAGACGATAGCGTGCCGTCCAACTTCCCTGTGTCTGTCCGTTTTTTAATGCAAGGTTGATGTATCAACTTGCATTCATAGTCATTGCTTTTGGCGCCTCCTCGTCGCCATCTGGCGGATAACCTACATGTTTTCTCATAAATCGAGGCTTCAAATCGTACATGCATGCTGATCTATGCTAGACGATCGTATTGGATGCTGAAAACAACTATAATTTATAATTTAATTTGTAAACTCAAACAATTATAAAATATTTATATTTTAGATTATTCAACGGACTCAACTCCTGCATCTTATTATTTCAATATTGATAGTATTTAATATTGAATGACTTGTAATAAACTAAACAAGACAATATGGGTGTGATTTGCGTTTGCAGCAAGACATTTTCGATTTTGAAATAAAGAACGGGCACATTATGTGCCAATCAAATTCCTAAATTGAGAGAAACACGTCTTCTAACATCATCATCTCTACCACATACGAGTCTATTGCAGATTCAACCGTTCACCTTCCGTTTTTCTTAAAAACACGATCATTAACTAGACCACTAGTTTCAACAAACGTAGCCCCACCTCGCCTCATACTATGCAACTCAAATGAGTTTATATCAAAACAAATAGTGTTTAGACTTTTTCTCTTTTTTTTTTATATTATTATAATATTTCCCTGGCCCTAGAATAAGTTATGTGCCAGCCTTTTCTTAATATGCAAATCCCCCTTTTTTTTTTTTATAAAAGTCAATTGTTTGAAAATGTACTCAACATCGGCATTTGTAACCAATGTTAACTGGTATATTTTCAATGCTCTGGTCAATACTTCTTGTTACATTTATTCAATTTGTCAAACTAAGTACACATAATGGAATTTGTGCGTTGAAGGACAAATTACTGTTATTCAAGTGGAATATAAAATAAATTTAGTGTATAAATTCTGCCGGTGCATTTTATACATAGACACCGGCAACTTTAATTAAATTCCTTTTTGCCTACACAGTTGAATTGAAAAAAGGTTCAGTAATTCATTCGGTACAAAACATTTATTTTATCTGTATTCGCAACATAAACCTTACATTTAAGGCTTTTGTAAATTGGTAAGTACGTTACTGGTCATTTTGTAACGAACTATTTGTTGCCGGGGAAATTAGTTTATTAGGATTAAAAGCGTTTGTAAGAATGCTTCAAGCAGAAGGAGGGCGTCGCCATTACTGGCATTAGTCATAGTTATCATGTATTACATATGCATGACGTAATCGATCCAACTCGTGTTACCTGCATTTTTCTATATCATGTATTGTTCATTTACGGCCGAAGAAGCAATATTTAATAGTCGTCTTATAAAATAATCTTTTTCGTAGATAAATATTTGCAACGTATTTAATTTAATAATGACTTTGTATCAAATTATGCTTGGTAGATTTTATCTCAACGCCGGCAAACCTTTTCTTCAAGGGAAATAACTGTTCCTACATGATACATGTTTTAATGTTGGAGTTGTTCCTCTTCGATGTTCTTAACGTGGTTGTTTATTGTTTAACTATACATGTTTGTTTCTTGTTTTATAAGTGCGGTAAGTGATTGGGTCCTGAAGAGGTCTGCAGCTAGGAATCGGCGGATGCTGTTATTGGACACAGGGCTCGTTTTTTATCATATTATAATTAATTTCACCTTCGAATACACCACGATTGATCATAGCAATTGTTCTTACCGACGGAAGGAAAATGCTGTTGTGACCTGGATGTTCTGTCATTGATCATTGATCAGGCTGATCTTTTGCATGTTGTGGGGGAGGGGAATAAATAATAAAATTATAGAATAAATAAATAAAATAAAAAATAATAATACTAATACATAAATAATAATATTAAGAATATATATATATATATTCGTAATCGAAAGATTAAAAAAAAAAAAAAAAAAAAAATAACTACAAAAAATAATATAATTAAATTACATAATAGAATTAATAAAACAAAAACATAAAACAATTTAAATAAATAAATCAATAAAAAGAACCTGTATATAAAAATATTTTTCTAATAATAAATGTAATAAATATATATACTTATGGATGCTAATTGGCAACGGAATAATCGCTCACGTTACATTTCAGTTGAAAAATGCCTAAACGACAGTCAAAAAGCCCGTACGCCAGGCGTCAGAAAGTGGTGACTCCGGAGAAATCGGCTAATAGTCTACCAGCACCTCCAGATTCGGCAGGCAGGACACTAGAACCTCCAGTCGTGGACCCGGAACTTATTAAGGAGGTTGTTCGACAGGTGACCCCCCATTTGGTCGAGTCGCTTGGGGGCATCAGGCGAGGTGTCGTGGTTCCGGAACCTGAGGTCGGTGTCGTGGTTCCTGGACCTGAGGCCCCACTCCAAGGTACGAGTACACAGAATGCCGTTTTATTGACACTTTTCGGGTTAATTATAATATGCAATTGGCATGGCCTCCAAGCATACAGCAAGTAGTCGATTTCATTGCTCATCTGTCTCTTAAAGGGTGCGCACCCGCAACAGCTCGTTCATATTTGTCTGGCATTAGTTTCAAATGCAAACTTTTGCATTTATCAGATGTAACAAATAATTTCGTAATTAAAAAAATGTTAGTTGGCATGAATCGTCTTGATAAAAGGGTCGATCCCAGACTCCCCGTTACTCCAGATATGTTGGTCAAGATTTTAAAAATCTTACCGGCTATTTGCAGTTCAAATTATGAAGCTTCTATGTTCGCAGCTGCCTTTGCACTGGCTTATTTCGGGTTTCTTCGAGCAGGAGAATTAGTGTCGGATAATAAGAGCCATACAATTCATGCACTGACTTTCGACAGCATACACTTTTCTCAAGAAAACACTCTACTCGAAATACATTTGGCACACTCAAAAACAGATCAGAGGGGTGTGGGCACTATTATTTCACTTCCAGCTATTAACTCTACAATATGTCCTGTCGCTCGTTTTAAATCGTATTTAGAGGTTCGCCCCAAATGTATCGGTCAGCTATTTATTCATTTTGGGGGTGGTCAAGTCACTCGGTATCAATTTAGCGCGGTGTTAAAAAAAGCGTTGATCGCTTTAGGAATTGATGCCAATAATTATAAGTCTCATTCTCTACGTATTGGCGCAGCTTCCAATGCGTCGCGTCTGGGAATGTCGGATGACATGATCAGAGAGCTTGGGCGATGGGACTCTAAGGCTTACAAAACATATATCCGAGTTCCGACCGAACAGCTCAACTATTGTTCCCCTAGTTGAATAAGTATTCCAGATACAAGATCTCGAGTGTGGATTGTGGGCTCGTCCATTATTACGGGGGCGTTTACATATGCCAGACAATCACCATCGGAAGGAGTCGGCCTGGGATTAGACGAGCTCCATGCGAGTGTTTGGTGGCAGGGGAAAGGTGGTTTGAGATGGCGCCAGGTCGAGAAGAGGCTCCAACTACTGTTGACTATTGAAAACCCTCCTAATGTACTAGTGTTGCACTGTGGCGGTAATGATATAGGTCAAGTACCAGCTGCAGAATTAAGGCACCAAATGGTTAAAACCTTAAACAATATCAAAGACCTTATAATACCTGGAGTTTTTATTGTGTGGTCACAAATTCTTCCGCGTTTAGTTTGGCGGGATGAGTTATCTCATTCAGCTTTAGAACGTGTGAGAGTTAGTATTAATAGTAAGGCGGCTACAGAAGTGATTAAATTGGGGGGCGGGTATATAAAATACCCGGAAGTAGCCGAGTCAAATTTGCATTTGTATTCTGGCAAAGTTCATTTGTCCGACCAAGGCAATAAAGTATTCTTGCAAAACCTACGTCTCGGGCTGCATTAGTTTCTTTCACTTTTAAACAATGAATAACAATGTTTACCCCTCTGGCAATGTGACTGTTAGTGTGTACATGTCGGGAGTTTGCTAATACTGTTGCAGTCTCTATTGAAGAATTTTATTTTGAACGTTCTCAATTTCGAGACGTTTTTGTTTTATATTGTCGAGACATTTGCTTCAGCTATTTCCTCTACTTGAGGAGTGTGTTGCCTCTATTTGAGGCAGTCTCTATTTGAGGTTTTTTTCTCTTTGCGCTCTCTATTTGAGGCGTTTGTTATTTTGGCGAGACATTTGCGTCAGCCATTTCCTCTATTTGAGGCATTTTTTATTTTTGGCGAGACATTTGCGTCAGCCATTTCCTCTATTTGAGGTTTTTATTTTAAATAGTTTTTGTTGGCCACTCAGCTTTGTCGTATATATTTAAACCATGTTGCATTTAGTCTAGTCTCTAAGCTGTGTCCCGCTACCCCCATGTGTGGCGGTGTCACGCAGGACTGCATGACATGTGGCAGTTTTTCGCGGTCACAGCAATTACTTATTGTGTAGTTAATAAGAATTTTGACATTTTCAATGCAAGAGCTTTCAATTAGGTACATTTGTCTTTGTGAACTGCTGTACCCAGGGTTCATAAAGTACATACATATGTTTAATTAACTACACATTTTATCTTCTATATTAGGTACATTTGTCTTTGTGAACTGCTGTACCCAGGGTTCATAAAGTACATGAATATGTTTTATATTTTATTTTGTTGAAGCCGTAGCCAATATATTCCAATAAACATAAACTGTAAACATTGCCTTGTATTGTGCTAAACCCATCTTTAATAATGGAATTTGTGCGTTGAAGGACAAATTACTGTTATTCAAGTGGAATATAAAATAAATTTAGTGTATAAATTCTTCCGGTGCATTTTATACATAGACACCGGCAACTTTGATTATCAAATTCCTTTTTGCCTACACAGTTGGATTGAAAAAAGGTTCAGTAATTCATTCGGTACAAAACATTTATTTTATCTGTATTCGCAACATAAACCCACCCACCCTCTCCTGTTATTGAAAACAGTGTTTTCGTTTTTTTATGTTTTTATTTTCAGAGCATGGGATTTCATCGGTTTCAGTCGGGTTCTTCTGTCGCGGCATCAACAGAGCATAACTACAAATCAGCAACTTTATAAAGTATTGTCTGTTCCATGTATTTAAGTATATTAACGTCTTTCTTCGATTTTGAATTCATAATATTATTCGGTAGCTTCTCATCCCGGGGTATCAGATCTGATAAGACATTTCTGAAGGTATAGTCGATTCTACTAGATTTGGTGAACAATTAAACACATGTACAACTGTATAGGTGTTAATGTCTTATGAATTCTAGTAACAATTCAAATTCAAAGTCCGGCATCAAACATATAACTGCTCAGCAGCTTTGAAAGTACAACTACCCTGCGATTTCAAACACACAACTGACAAACAACATAACACATGTAACTGCCCAGCGGTTCTAACATGCTTCTGCCCAGCGGCTTTAAACATGCAACTACCCAGCGGTTTCAAACGTGCAACTGCCCAGCGGCTTTAAGAATCTAATTAACCAGCGGCTTCAAGCATACATCTGACAAGTGGCTTCAACATGCAGCTACCAAGCGGCGTCAATTGTAACTACCAAGCGTTTTCAAACCTATAACTTCACAGCAAAACTATCCAGCGGTTTCAAACACGCAACTGGCAACTGCGTCAAACGTGTGATTGTACAGTGGCTTTAAACCTGCAACTACCATGCGGTTTCAAACGTGTAAGTTAACATCGGCATCTAACAGGACATTGCTCAGCGACTTTAAACATACACTTACCAAGCAGCTTCAAAAATGCAACGAACCAGCGGCCTCAACATACTAACTATCCAGTGGATTAAAACATGTAACTGACCAGCGGCATCAGAAAAATGCAACTGTCCAGCGAACCTATCATTTCACCGCAGCTTCAATTATGTAACTACCCAACTGTTTCGAAACATGCAATTATATGACTTTTACTAATTGTGATTATACTTAATATCAGATAAATGAACACCTAACAGGTTAAAACTAAAACTTGATATCTGATCACTTATAAATAATAGAACCTCTTCATACAGAAGAGTTGATCCGCTTGGAAAAGCTGATACAACAGAAACCACTCCGTCTTAAGTAACATTAAGAGCTATACGCTCTCATCTGCCCAAGCAGGCTAGCATACGCCTAATGGATTCCAGTCTGCCCGACAGCTTCGAATATATACCCCAACAGCTTCGAGTGTATATCACAACAAGCTCTAGTATCTGCTTTACATCTACGACTGTGTCCACTAGCTTCGAATAGAATACCTAACAGGTTCACGTATATGCCTAACATCTTCGAATATATACCCCAATAGTCTCATGTATAAGCCTAGTAGATTGAATATGCCCAGCAGGTTTGAATACATTTCCCAACAGGCTCGAATATAATGCCCGAAAATGCTCTAGTATATGTCTAACGTATTCGAATGTTCCCCACAGCTTCGAATATTTTCCCAATTGGCTCTATTATATGTCTAAGGTATTCGAATGTGACCAGCATCTTCTAGTATATGCCCCAACAGGCTCTAGTAAATGTCTAACGTATTCGAATATGCCCAACAACTTCGAATATATGCCCCCAACAGACTCTAGTATCTGCTTAACGTATTCGAATATGCCCCATGGCTTCGAATATATGCCACAACCGTGTCAGGAGTTGTGATTCTAAACTAACCTTTGTACTATTAATTCATAATATGAACTTTCCTGTATTTTCAAACAGGTCCTTTCATAAACTGACAGTGTCTTGTGCTGATTATAGTCTAGCTTTATTATAGTCTATCTTTAATCTAGTTTGAACCAAGACAGCGGTGTTTAACACATACAATTTTGAACATTGTATATACATATATTCAGTTTTCCTCAGGCTGCCTGCCTAATGATTATACCAATATATTAAAATTGTTCAAAACAATGATTCAAACAATAATTTACAATGAGCTCAAAACATGAGCTCCTATCAACAACTGTTGATATTTTTTTAACTAATATGTGGCTAGAAACTTTATTGTTTCAAACCTACAACTATATAACAATATATCCGCAATAAAGGAAACTAAATGGTTTGAACACTGTCCTTCAAACCATAACACGTATAAGCTAAGGTTTCAGCATCATACGTCGAGCTGAACACTGAAATGAGCTATCCTGGACTATAGGTACTTTAGCTATATTATTAGTGATGTCTCAGTCTCACATGTTGGGCTGGACACTAGCCTGAATTATCACGTTAGATAACTATCAGGTTTGAACGTATGTTAAACCGCTTCGAACTATTTGTATCAACATAAAATGGTTCAACTATCAGCATCAAACTTTAAGCTGTACATGCTCTGACCTGTCACTTTGGTCATTCAGTAGTTTGCACGTACGTTTCTACAGCTCGTCTGTCGAACTGCAGTACGTTCATCTATACTCACAAACTACAAACTCCGCAGTACAGGCCCTGTTTTATGAAACAACCTACGATAGTTTTGATTGTAAGTCAAAATAAAATAATTTCAGCCATTTTCCTTAAAAGTATTTAAAGCAAGCAATGGCGGGTGGAAATATTGCATAAACAACATTATGTATTAGATAGTTTACAGAAAATCGTTTTATCTGCTTAATGTAACATATAGCAATACATTTAATAATTTGATTTACGATCAAACTTATCGTAAGATGTTTCATAAAACGGGCACGTCACATGACTTGCAGCTCAACCTTATTCGAGCACATACTACTATTATTTGAACTCTCTGGTATATTAAACCTTCTGTGAAGACCAAAAGAAAACTATATGCTGATGAATCCTACTGGACAAATTTCCCTTCGACCGACGCAATTAAGCTCTGAAGGGTTCCAAGATGAAAGACAGAACATATCAACGATCTCTTATTTGGATTCTATAAAACACGAGTTTCTCGCGCTATGCGATTTAAAGTGACGCGAAGACGGGCTGACAACAACTTGCAATGAATTTACCTTAGTTTATAATCACAATCTTAATAACTTACAAACTCTCTTAAATTTGCCAAAACACAACAGGTTCTTCATAAATATTAGTTCGAGCATGCTTCATTTCAACATCCGAATTATTCCACCTTGTTCAATTACTTCTTTGTTATATAAAATGCATAACTATACAAAATATATTCCCGGTAAGTATGTAAATCTCTTTCTATATATACACATGCAGTACATACTGCGAAAATTAAACAAACGTTTTGTCAACGTCACATTATTCTGACAAACAGGCTCTAGTATGTGTCTAACGTATTCGAATGTGCCCAATAGCTTCGAATATATGCCCAACAGGCTAGGTTAATACAAGGTTTTATAAACAAAAACATTATACTTATCATTTAATGTTGCATCTTTCAATCTGCGGCTCTGTTCCACATACTGTACTTTTCAGCGAACTTCTTCATAACACAGATCACATCATCTTAGCACAGATTTCTGAAAATGATCAAATCTAAATATAAATATGAAAAGAGAAATCACCAGTACTCTTCATTATAATATAGCTAGCCCTCTACACGAATAGAAGGTTTTAAATAGACACTGAACCGTCAATGATATCGCGCAATCAGATATCGGGCAATCAATCACCCACAAAGCATTTATTCAAAACTATAATTATTTTATGTCGGATGGCGTTTTGAAATATTTGCAGAAAGTGTGAATTCTTCAAAATTATACAACCACCCAACAACAACCATACGTGTTTCGTTAATAACACTATTCTAACATGATGTCTCCAACACATGATAAAATAAAGACAAAACTGCAAGACAACGCCCACACTTGCCTTATATACTATTATAACATTTGCAAACATTGTATACCTGCCAACCACGTGCAGAATAAGACGAGAGGTATTTTAAACATCAATCTTTTAAAATAATTCATAGCACACACATTTATCTCCGTTTTATTTTAAAGCGTAAAATACTGCAGCGAATTTATCTCGAAAGCACGAATAAATACGCTAATTATTACATTTTGTAACAACTGAACTATATACAGCTCTTATAAAAGCAGGTAAATAACAAAACTTATATTTCACCACGTGTCGCATCACACCGCTCGTACAGAAACTAAAACACTCACTATTTTATTTTTTGAATTCGGTGATGTGTCTTGCAAACCAATAGTGGGGCAGATTGGTGAAAACATTGTACATTATTTGACAAAAGCACCAGACTTTGCACATAGCTAGACAATACCAAACTAAAACGATCTGGCTATGAACCCACGTCAGATTTTTCAAAATGGCCGCCATTTTCAAAATGGCCGCCAAAACGTAATAAATAATCAGTTGAACCTATTTGTATCGGGTTTTAACAAAATATATTATGGCAATCACAACAAATTCCACAAAATAATAGACAAAGGGTCATGACATATTATCTGGGTATATTTTAAGTTCAAAATGGCTACCAATTTCAAAATGGCCGCCATAACATGTTGAAAATAGTAAAAAGTGTAATTTGTTTAATAGCTGTTTGTTAGAAAGTCATTAATATATTAAGATGTTTTCACTCAGTTTTCTTGACATGGTATTTGTTTGTCAATAAATAATTATTTAGAGGCACCCTATGGTTAAGGTGTTAAGGGATTTACACCTTTAAATCAAATTTCACTTCGGATTGACTCTACGTTTTCTAAAGCGTTTTGACATTTCTAAAGGGTACTAAAATAATCTTCTTATCAGAAACTGTCAGTTCATTATAAAATATATTTAATATAAATTATCTGACTCGGTAAACCTTATCCAGACAAAACAAGTAAACCAAAACCGAACGCGAAAACATTTTATGCTAAACTAGTTGCCGAGCAAAAACAATGGAATTGGCCTGAAACCCAGTTGGTATTTTGCGTTGATGCCTTCATATTTAAAATTGAGACATTTAAAACATCGGAGACTTGTATAGATGGACCAGTGCTCTTGTGGCAAATGTAAAGTTAGCTGACAAGTTGTAGATTCCTTTCTGAAATAGGCATGCCGACCATTGAGTGTTGCACATGAAGATCATAAAGAAAAACCAAAACTTCGCAATTGCATTTTCACTTTAAATTTGTTTGTGTGAGATAAATTTCATTAGTGTTGTCTCATCAATACCCATTGAACTAGATCACAAACAGAAAATAAGACCATAAAAGAATATGGAGTGCAGTAGGTGCTGAAAACACATCGCAGCTTGATGATCTCTGAACCAGATATCATTCATAACATGTGTCAAGCTCCAGATTATCTGAGTTTTCATTCATAACATGTGTCAAGCTCCAGATTATCAGTATTCATTCATAACATGTGTCAAGCTCCAGATTATCAGTATTCATTCATAACATGTGTCAAGCTCCAGATTATCTGAGGTTTCATTCATAACATGTGTCAAGCTCCAGAATATCAGTATTCATTCATAACATGTGTCAAGCTCCAGATTATCAGTATTCATTCATAACAAGAGTCACGCTCCAGATTATCTGAGGTTTCATTCATAACATGTGTCAAGCTCCAGATTATCTGAGGTTTCATTCATAACAT
This sequence comes from Cyrtodaria siliqua, assembly GCA_037043455.1. Classification (NCBI taxonomy): domain Eukaryota; kingdom Metazoa; phylum Mollusca; class Bivalvia; order Adapedonta; family Hiatellidae; genus Cyrtodaria; species Cyrtodaria siliqua. The sequence goes on along the minus strand of JAWPHD010002608.1, from coordinate 136,579 downwards.
GTGTCAAGCTCCAGATTATCAGTATTCATTCATAACATTGTGTCAAGCTCCAGATTATCTGAGGTTTCATTCATAACATGTGTCAAGCTCCAGATTATCTGAGGTTTCATTCATAACATGTATCAAGCTCCATATTATCGGGATTCATTCATAACATGTGTCAAGCTCCAGATTATCAGGATTCATTCATAACATGTGTCAAGCTCCAGATTATCAGTATTCATTCATAACATGTGTCAAGCTCCAGATTATCAGTATTCATTCATAACATGTGTCAAGCTCCAGATTATCAGTATTCATTCATAACATGTGTCACGCTCCAGATTATCAGGATTCATTCATAACATGTGTCAAGCTCCAAATTATCAGTATTCATTCATAACATGTGTCAAGCTCCAGATTATCAGGATTCATTCATAACATGTGTCAAGCTCCAGATTATCAGTATTCATTCATAACATGTGTCAAGCTCCAGATTATCAGTATTCATTCATAACATGTGTCAAGCTCCAGATTATCAGTATTCATTCATAACATGTGTCAAGCTCCAGATTATCAGTATTCATTCATAACAAGAGTCACGCTCCAGATTATCTGAGTTTTCATTCATAACATGTGTCAAGCTCCAGATTATCTGAGGTTTCATTCATAACATGTGTCAAGCTCAAGATTATCTGAGGTTTCATTCATAACATGTGTCAAGCTCCAGATTATCTGAGGTTTCATTCATAACCTGTGTCACGCTCCAGATTATCTGAGGTTTCATTCATAACATGTGTCAAGCTCCAGATTATCTGAGGTTTCATTCATAACATGTGTCAAGCTCCAGATTATCTGAGGTTTCATTCATAACATGTGTCAAGCTCCAAATTATCAGTATTCATTCATAACATGTGCCAAGCTCCAGATTATCTGAGGTTTCATTCATAACATGTGTCAAGCTCCAGATTATCTGAGGTTTCATTCATAACATGTGTCAAGCTCCAGATTATCAGTATTCATTCATAACAAGAGTCACGCTCCAGATTATCTGAGGTTTCATTCATAACATATGTCAAGCTCCATATTATCAGTATTCATTCATAACAAAGGTCACGCTCCAGATTATCTGAGGTTTCATTCATAACATGTGTCAAGCTCCAGATTATCAGTATTCATTCATAACATGTGTCACGCTCCAGATTATCAGGATTCATTCATAACATGTGTCAAGCTCCAAATTATCAGTATTCATTCATAACATGTGTCAAGCTCCAGATTATCAGTATTCAATCATAACAAGAGTCACGCTCCAGATTATCTGAGTTTTCATTCATAACATGTGTCAAGCTCCAGATTATCTGAGGTTTCATTCATAACATGTGTCAAGCTCCAGATTATCTGAGGTTTCATTCATAACATGTGTCAAGCTCCAGATTATCAGTATTCATTCATAACATGTGTCACGCTCCAGATTATCAGGATTAATTCATAACATGTGTCAAGCTCCAAATTATCAGTATTCATTCATAACATGTGTCAAGCTCCAGATTATCAGTATTCATTCATAACAAGAGTCACGCTCCAGATTATCTGAGGTTTCATTCATAACATGTGTCAAGCTCCAGATTATCAGTATTCATTCATAACAAAGGTCACGCTCCAAATTATCTGAGGTTTCATTCATAACATGTGTCAAGCTCCAGATTATCAGTATTCATTCATAACATGTGTCACGCTCCAGATTATCAGGATTCATTCATAACATGTGTCAAGCTCCAAATTATCAGTATTCATTCATAACATGTGTCAAGCTCCAGATTATCAGTATTCAATCATAAAAAGAGTCACGCTCCAGATTATCTGAGTTTTCATTCATAACATGTGTCAAGCTCCAGATTATCTGAGGTTTCATTCATAACATGTGTCAAGCTCCAGATTATCTGAGGTTTCATTCATAACATGTGTCAAGCTCCAGATTATCTGTGGTTTCATTCATAACATGTGTCAAGCTCCAGATTATCAGTATTCATTCATAACATGTGTCAAGCTCCAGATTATCAGTATTCATTCATAACATGTATCAAGCTCCAGATTATCAGTATTCATTCATAACATGTTTCAAGCTCCAGATTATCAGTATTCATTCATAACATGTGTCAAGCTCCAGATTATCTGAGGTTTCATTCATAACATGTGTGAAGCTCCAGATTATCAGTATTCATTCATAACATGTGTCAAGCTCCAGATTATCAGTATTCATTCATAACAAGAGTCACGCTCCAGATTATCTGATGTTTCATTCATAACATGTGTCAAGCTGCAGATTATCAGTATTCATTCATAACATTGTGTCAAGCTCCAGATTATCTGAGGTTTCATTCATAACATGTGTCAAGCTCCAGATTATCTGAGGTTTCATTCATAACATGTGTCAAGCTCCAGATTATCAGGATTCATTCATAACATTGTGTCAAGCTCCAGATTATCTGAGGTTTCATTCATGACATGTGTCAAGCTCCAGATTATCTGAGGTTTCATTCATAACATGTGTCAAGCTCCAGATTATCAGGATTCATTCATAACATGTGTCAAGCTCCAGATTATCAGTATTCATTCATAACATGTGTCAAGCTCCAGACTATCAGTATTCATTCATAACATGTGTCACGCTCCATATTATCAGGATTCATTCATAACATGTGTCAAGCTCCAAATTATCAGTATTCATTCATAACATGTGTCAAGCTCCAGATTATCAGTATTCATTCATAACATGTGTCAAGCTCCAGATTATCAGTATTCATTCATAACATGTGTCAAGCTCCAGATTATCAGTATTCATTCATAACAAGAGTCACGCTCCAGATTATCTGAGTTTTCATTCATAACATGTGTCAAGCTCCAGATTATCTGAGGTTTCATTCATAACATGTGTCAAGCTCCAGATTATCTGAGGTTTCATTCATAACATGTGTCAAGCTCCAGATTATCTGAGGTTTCATTCATAACATGTGTCAAGCTCCAGATTATCTGAGGTTTCATTCATAACATGTGTCAAACTCCAGATTATCTGAAGTTTCATTCATAACAAGAGTCACTCTCCAGATTATCTGAGTTTTCATTCATAATGACAAGTTGCTTTTTGTTTGATATGTATTTTTATTTGCATGCATATTTTAAAAACTGTTATTATGCCCATTTTCAAAAATATATTATGGCTCAGTAATGTTTGGTGAATTCGGGCACTGTTCTTACAAAAATATTTAATGTTTTGTTTGTAAACATGTATTTCGAACTCGACTAAATCATGAAACTGCACATGGCTGTGGCAATTTAACCTACCTCGTCCAGCTAGGTTCTGTTCTGTTTCTTGTTGTTGTTGTTTTTTATCAAAAGTTTGGCCACTTTTACCCTTGTATTGACTTAAAGTCTATTTCAATTCTTTTTTCCCCCTATAAATTTGTATTTTTGTTTTTTAGTAAATACTACAGTAAAGTTTATTTTCAATGTGTGGGACAGACATAGGGAAGTTGAATCAACGGGTAGTGCCTCTTGTTAAGTTATTTGTCCCTGCAGCAGAAGGCGTTTTCTAGGTTTCGCCACTGAACTTGGACAAGTTCAAAACCAGTTGCATCAGACTAGACACATCAGAGTTATCTAGCCTTTGATTTTTAAAAACAAATGTTTTCCAGTAGGCCTTAGACTATTCAAGCCAGTAGAGTGATACAGGCAGGCCCTCTTGTGCATATTGTTCCCGGAAGACTACTTAATACACGGCACTCTGTAAATGACATAATTTGTAGACATGGAGGTCATCTTGAGTGACAGCTTGGCCATACAACAAAAATCTGTCTATCCATCAACAATTTTATAAAATAATATTCTAGTCTAGATTTAAAACAGTTTAATGACAATTGATAACAATATTATATATTTGGAATGGATCGACCCTCTAAGGTTGTTGTAGGTCGCCCAAGATCGCCAATTTGGTTAAAACTATGTCCAATTTACGGAAATTTTAAATGTCCAGCAATCGTGCAAATATTCATACAGTCTTTAAGTTTCCTATCAAACATTGCATTCTCAGTACTTTCAGTACTTTGATTAATAATGTTTTCTTCTCTAATAACAATCTGAAACTTCACACGAACATTTCTCGTGGTATCGATATTGTTCTAAATGCAGTTGGTCTTTGTGGAATATATTAATATAAAAATTAATAGTTCCCTATCCATTTTTTGCATACCCTCAAAATCAACTAAAAAAGCCTGCATCTCGCAATCTTTCCTGAGACTTTCTATATCATCTGTGTATACCATGTAATATTATGCTATTTTTATTCTTTTAAACCCTAATTAAATAATAATAATAGTAGTATATTATATGATGACTGTATATATTGTAAGAGAGTATTAGGTGTTTTTAATTTTTCTGAATTTTGCATGGATTGTTTTTCGTTTTACATAGTTGATAAAAATACACAGTGTAAGGATTGTGTTGGGTACAAACTTTGCTATAATTGCACGTATGCATGCGTAAATTGTAATAGTGTTTGCAAGATTTTTGACGGAGAACGTTTTTGTTTCGAATGTGGGACTCACAATGGATATGATCTTGTTGTAGATTATCACAGAAGATATCATTTAAAAAAACCTTTAGAAAAGTATAATGTATCTCCAATAGATAAGCAGAGATGCGAGGATTCGTTTTACAAGACTGTAACATTTTTAAATAAGATAGGAGGCCGGAAAAGAGTAATTAAATTAATTACATTTTCCAGAAGATATTAGAGCTATTAGAAATAAAAGAAGAAACAAAGCCAATTAAGACAAAAGCCACTAGAGACAAGTACGATATCATATGGAAACAGGTTGAAAAAGAACTAGCAACCATTTAACTTTGACAGATGCTTAGTAACTGCTATTTTAGTTTTGTTCATCAAAACCGCAATTATTGGGGGTATTGCTCCAACAATAGCTATGAAAACAGGAACTGCAGGGATTAATACCAATGCAGCAGTACAACCAATTATCCCACTTGTGATTTGTAACCCTGTGTTAATTCTACCGCATAATTTATAACTAAGTCTATGTGCTGCCGTTTTTCGAGTCAAGTAACTAATTAATATTTCCCTGCTTTTTATTTCTTTCATTATAATAATAATTAGATTAATTAAAATATTTAGAAAATAATGTATCATGTTCCCCGGCTGATATATTACTATTTTTTAATAGCTCATCGATTATGCTAATACCTTTATTTATTAACTGTGGACTATTATTTCCAGATTTAATATTTCCACATACTATCTCCAGATCATTAACCAAATCATCAGGACTATTGTAATATTCTGCACAACCCCCTAAAATATTCTTGTACTTTGAAGAACTTTTATGAATTGGCAAATCAGATAATTCTGTCAGTTTCTTGAATGCATTTTGAGATAGCTTCGAATATGCTTTTCCATTGTTGTAACGCTTTGTCACCAAATCAATAAAATCATTATCCATTTTCAGATCTAGCACAACTGTTTCTCTTTGTCTAGCAATAAGTTTGTGATGGCCAACAAGATTAAGTATCAATTTGTAGCACACAATAGTGGCCATCTTTGCTGATTTTGTAAGAATTTCTTTTTCGTTGTAATCCTTCCCCCGAAAAGACTTCACTATGCACAAGCATTGCACCAGTTCTTTCTTTATAATGTTTTATGGCTTCTGACTCTTTTTTGACGTGTTCTCCGATTTGCTTATATCCTGCTTTTGTGCCTGCATCCCTTGTACTTTTATTTTGCTTAGTAAGAAGTGCCTTCTTGTCTTATTGCGACCATTGTATTGGATAATATCATTAACTCTCCCAAGTATGTCTCCAAAATTAAATTTATCTTCAGCTGCCGTGGTTGGCAAGGGTTAATTATGCCTATCTAACACTTCTTTATCGATTCCAGCATCTAGATTACCCGTAATTATTTTACGAGGCTCTTCAGCAAATAACTGAGGTATTCCCTGATACACTTATCTTTCTTGTACTTCCTCTACTATAGCTCTAGGAAGATTGGCTAATTGCAGACTTATTTCTGGAAGAGTAGCTAACTGCTTAGTTAACTGTACTGACTAATCTTTTATTTCACTAGTTACCGGTTTAAATAAGTCTTTGTATAATTCACGACCAGCTCCTATTTCTAGTCTTTTCTGAATAACTTTATTTTCATATTCTTTAATAAGATTATTTGATGTTTGCATTTTATTTTGCTAATTCTTTCCACTTTAACAAAGACACATACACTATAAGGTTAAAAAAATAATAAAATAAGATAAAGAAAGATAAAAATATCGGACAGGGAAAGCAGCATTCAAGGACGATAGTCAACCACAAAACACAAAAACAAACACGCAAACAGACAAACGAGAAGGCAAAAATAATATTAAAAAAATGCAAACGACATCACAACACAAAAGGGTTGACAATAGGGCTACCGCCTTGGAACGGTCAGTGTAAATAAAGGAATCCCCGCCATGATCTAATCTCTAACCAACAAGGCAGCATCAATAGGCAATATAAGTAAAACACAAATATGCTCGTGTAAATATAATACAAAAAAACAATAGCCTAGAAAGCCACAAAGGTACTCAATGACTTGGCAGAAGCCAGAGCAACAAGAGAATAAACCATTAAGGGCACGACAGGAAAGATCATAGACAAACATCAAACGCCACCGTCCATATGGGATTTATCTAGGCGTCATCATAGGGTCCACAGCCTGTCCGGTCATCGTACAATTAAAGAGGAAAGCATAGTAACTGTAAAAGGGTCCACCACTAAGCATGCAGTAAAACATGCATGATTTATTTCTTGGTTGCTTTCTTGGCTTGTGCTTTGTTTAATTTGGCAATATTTGATATGGCCAGTGCTTGATGTTTTTCCGCACGTGCTATTTTAGCCCTAAGCTTTGTCTTTTCTTTTGCTGTTCTTGTTTTGTTGGCTAGTTGCTTTCTCAAACCATTTATTTCCCACCCTGTTGCAAGAAGAAACAGTTGTATGACTTGCTTGTCGTTCCTGTTATGTTTCCCAGCTTTTTTGCTCTAGGTGTGAAAGGTTTTGGTGGTGCCTCTTTTGGTTTTTGTACATCCTTGACTACTTTAACCAAACCATAATATCTGACTTGATCCGTTTTGAAACATTCTGATTCTGTTCCGAGTTTTTTCCCAGATGGAATTGTTTTTATTCCGCAATAAACTTTAGACATTATACTAGTAGGTTAGATAATATTATCCAAGTATATTATTATAATGGAAATTCCAAACTACGATATGAAGACAGAAAACGGTAATTTCAAACAGATATGGAACTTTATGCCGGACTGTTGTTTTAGAATGCTTATATGTGGTAATTCAGGATCTGGTAAGACAAATACATTAGTTCACATGTTGCTAAAACTTTTAGTTTACTATGACAAGATTTATTTGTTTGCTAAAAACTTGGAACAGTCGAAGTATAAGGTCTTATCAGAAAAAACTTGAAAAGATAGCAAAAAAAAATAACATTCCGCTTGAGGATATACTAGAATGCTCAAATGATCAAGTTATCCGCGTGAATGATTTGGACTCTGATACTCAAAATGTGGCAATTTTTGATGATTATGTTTGCGAGCGTAACCAAACTAATATTGTCAATTATTTCATCCAAGGCAGGCATAAGAATTGTTGCGTGATTTACTTGTCACAATCCTATTACAAAACTTCCAAAGACATTCGTTTGAACTGTTCTCACTACATTTTCTTAACTCCAGTTAATCGTGAGCTGGGTATGCTTTCCAACGAACAAGGTGTTAGCAAAGAGCAGTACAGAAAAGCAACTGACAAACAGAACGATTTCCTGTATCTCGATCGTCCTAGGAAGTTGGTCAAAAGAAACTTCAACGGTGAAATTTAATCTATTATATATAATGGGACTTTTTAATGATCTCGGCGAGGAAACTAGTTCAGGCGGTGTTAATATTACAAATATTGGTATTGTAATGTCTGAGTATGTAAAACAGAAACATCTGGTTAATTATCTTCACAAGGGTAGGAACCAGGGAAATATTCTGAGAAGTGATCTTGACATGGATAAAAAAAAATTTGTCACTATTGGCAATCCGGAAAATTCAGCAACAAAGCAATTTACCATGAGAAGAATAACAAAGATCATACGTGATTATCGTATTCATAAAATTCCAGACATGATAAAAAAATTGACAACAGGTGTTGGTTTCAAAATCAGTCTGATACAAAAGCAATTGCAGACAAACCGTGAGAAAACGATTGACATTCAAAATGGCTTGAAAGATGAAATAAAACTTCTGGGTGATACTTTGAAAGAGTTAGAAAAGAAAGAAGATGGATTGGAAGATGATAGCGAGCTCTATAAAAAGTTAGGTGAAAAATACAAGTTGGTGTTGACAGTATTAATGCGTGAATTAAAGAACTCAATAAACAAATGGTTGATAACAATGAACTTGAAGCCGCTATTGTTGATGCTACAACACAAATGAGAACTGCGTTTACTACTGAAATAACTCAAATTAAAATATCAAATGAATAAATAAACACCAATGTTGACGATATCAACAAAGAGTTTGAAGAAATCAGAAAGAAAATGGTTGACGGTAAGTCGCTGGAGACTGCTTTGAATACAATGGTTGACAAAAATGAACTCTTGACTGCTATACTCTTTATTCACGCCTCGTTTGCGAATTTTTTAAAACGAGGCTAATAACGCACCGGAAATCTGTTTGTGACTCACCAAACCAGGAAATGTTGACAAGTAAAGGGTGTAAAGGCCTCGGTGCCCCTTCGTGGACCAGAAGCTTGCTAAATGTTCCTGATATATCGATGGGAGATGTCACAACTATTATCGAAAGTTTATCCAAAGCCCCTAAGAACAACCTGTGTAAAGGATACAAGTTTTTCGCTGGGTCCTATATCCACGATGTCGAAGGTCAGTCTCACTCTCAAAAAAAAAAATAAAAAAATTATGATAATCTCAATTAGAATGAAACCATGTTGATGCTAGTTTAACGCACATATCTGCGTAATACATACACATGAATAAAACATGTTCGAACAGTATATAGAGTGATATACCTGTTGGATACACCTACAGACTACAGTACAGAATAAAACTGTTCCCCACCCACCAGTTGTCTAGTGTGCACTGGCTCGCGACCATATACTTAGAGTTTAGTTTACCATTTTTGCAAACATAATTTAGAGTGAGTGTTAAGAGTGTACTGACTTTTCCTCGTCCCTTTACATTGGTGTTGTGACCGGCAGGATATTGTCATTATTGAGTGGCATTTTTGCCCCTGTCAGTGACTGACCGTTCCAAGATGGAAGCCCTCTTCAGCTATTGTCAACCCCGCTTTTTTGTGTTTGTGATGTCATATGCCTTTATTCCGTATTAACATTGCAATTTATTTTTGTCTTTTGTGGGTTTCTGCGGCCATCGAGCTAGAGCTATGCCGGCGGGGACATATGGGCCCTGGTACCGCCATGGAAGCCGGATTGGTGTAGTACTCGATGGGCGAAAGACGATTGGGAACATTCTTTCTTTTTAGTATAGATCTCAAACCGTATTTATCATTGAATTTATTATAAATTTGTTAAACCGTCTATATGGTCCGTGTATTAGGTCTTATTTATTTCTTTATTTTACTTCTGTTAGTCTTTGAATTAATTTTTTTGTGTCACTAGCACGACTTCTTATATACTCAATGAAAACCTGTTCATTTTCCTTTAGCCCGTCTTACATAAAATAAATTTAAAAAAACTCACTAGCCCGAATGACCATTTACTTGCCCCGGACTTTACGCTGTTCTGTCTATCTATCATCTCCTTTATTTCACCTTCTTAGAATTACTAGTGAAGTCAATTCCGTTGAGTTATGGTCAAAGATGACAGTTCAACGTACACATGTAGAGGTAGATGTGAAAGCTGCATTTCCTTTTCGACTTTTATACATGCATAAAAATTAAAAAAAAAAAAAAATTAATTTGTTCTGAACAATGATTTATCAACAATATATCGAGGTAAACTGACATCCCAGAGAAACTTTCAGCTGTATCATCAACTTGTATGGGTTTATAAGATAAATACATGTAGAATCTCACAATATCTTTCTCCAAAAAAAATAAAAAGAAGAAAAAAAAAGAAAATGCCTACCTACTGACCCTATTTTTTTACAGCATGCAATAGGAAACACACTTATTTTTTTGTTTTGGCCTAAGCACGTTACAACTGTCTCGTTACAACTGTCTCGCCATAGACCTAGCTTTTGTGGCGATCAAATGGCAGAGTGTCCGCTGTGCATGCAAGTTTTGAGATCAAACCCGGCAGAGTGTACTACTTTTTTCTTGTCTGTTTACAATTTTAATTTAACTAGTGCCGACTGTGTGGTCTAGTGGAAAGACATTTTGACTCTTGATTGATGATATGTTGTAGGGTCATTAAACCAAATTCACCTTCTCGCCTCTCACCGTTGGGTTCGAATCCCACCGGGATATGTGGGTGACTTGTAAGTGATGAAGTGTTGATTCTTTCAGATCTTGGGCGGTATACAGTCCTGGACCTACCCAGGAATAAGTGGGTGGTCTACACTAAATATAGATGATCATACATAGCCTAAAATGTGCTGGAAAATGATGTTAAACCTTAATTTATATTAAATTAGATGATATTTTTGTAGATATTAAGATACTTTTAGCTCATTGACGAACAATTCTGTTGGCATATTACTAAAAAACTGTCTGATTTTAGCTTCATTTTTAGTTAACCAATTATTTTTTTTCAGTGAAAGTATTGGAAGAAGGGTGCCATATGATGTGTTTGTGCTTTCGGTCAATGAAAAAGAATGAACTGCCTCATAAACTGTCGGTAAGAGTTGTTTTAATGTAATAATTTAGACTTACACCAGTTTGTTAAATGTTTACTGGTACACATGGTTTTTGTTTTGTTTGGTTTATAAAGGGAGTACATCACGATTGGTATTGCTTTTAGAATTATTCAAATGGATATAAAATAAAATACCCAAAATAAGGTATTTCCTAACTATGGTTACGCACCAAGGATAGCTATTTTAATCTTGGCAGTAAAAAATTGCATTGTCTGGCAAAGCGAACGTCCTGTGTAAATATTGCCGAGGTGATCACGCGTGACCGCTATTTATAAGCTGGTGATTACTCTTGTGAACTAAAAAGACTGGTTGTAATTAATTAACAATTATTAATTATTGCACTGTATTTTAAGAAACTGCTAATGTTCTATCTATATTGTAGAACCATTTCACAATTTAAATCATTTCATAGTCATTCAGCTTTTTATTTTCTATTAATCCATTTTAGCCCCAAAGCCTTAATCCATTTTAGCCCCAAAGCCTGATGTACTTCCCTTAACCGTTTTAATGTCATTGTTCAGCCCATTTTAGGCTATGCATGGAAGTCAATTGTTTGTGGTGGAGGCAGACCACCCACTTATTCCTGGGTAGAACCAGTACTGTATACCTCCTGCCATCCATAAGGATCAACACCGTCTACATATGGGATTACAAAAACAAAGTGTCATCGCCCAATTCTGAGAAAATAGGTAATATATATCGTTTTATATTTTCAGAGCAGTTCCACCACGTTAGTTCTTTATCATGTTTATATATGATGTTCTTGTTCAACGTGAATTTTGCATGAAACAACAGTTAATGACACAGAAGGAACAGAGTAATGACCATATCAGTAGGACGTTCTTGCAGTTTTTCCGGAGAAGTAGCAGACCATTATATATTCTTGCAACTTTTATCAGTGCCTGATCTGTGGTTTTTACAAGATCAGTTCCGATAAAGAACATATAATGGTTTTGCAATTCATCAAAATGGAGGATTCAGCTGTTTGTAATTATGAAAACAACTAGAAGGCCACGGTCGACATATCGAGCCCTATGTTTAAGAAGTCCAGATTGATTTGCCCAACACCAATGTCCATCCCATTCGGAGCAAGAGGTCACATGATATTAGATGCATATACGGAACATTCTGATGAAGTGTGGTGAAAATCCCACAAGGAATAAGCATTCATAGCTGCGGAGACTGGACGTAACCTATATTTTGTCTAAAGTAGGTCACAGCGACCAGAAATTTTGCACGATGTTAGATGCATAAAAGAAGCATTTTGGTGAAGTTTGGTGAAAGCGCACATACACCCGGATGACATTGTGATTGCTAAATCCTGATTTGTAGACGGGCTCGACAAAAATGAATGAGGAGGAAAAGTAATTCAGGAACGCTCAGCCAATCCTGTCATTCTTCGGGATCATACCGCACATATCGACGGGTTGGTATGTTCATATGCTACATGAACAATATGGTGTTGATGTTTGATTTGCGTTTCATGTGTATTATTTACAATACAGATGACCTTTTTATCAATGCTTTCATATAAATAAACAATAGATGGTGCAATCGCCTACATGTAACTGACGTTGCAAAACTTTGGATTTTGAATGCAAATTCCTTTTGGGAATTAATTCCCACCATGCTATTATGAAGCAACCAATGTGGAAACCTTCTAGATACACTTGAGATATGCTTCGAAAAAGTGATTGAGGTGTTGCGAATGAGGATTACCAGTAACTAAAGGTAAAAAATAGTTCTGGCAAAGTGATATCATCACTATATTTTCACTAGTGATGTCAGGTTTTTTTTTCATTATTTTGGGAACATGACCCATACCCCTGGAATTGGGAATTTTAGCGCGATTTTTCATAAAATTGGGAATTTTAGCGCGATTTTTAATAAAATTCGGAAACATATAAAGTAAAGCATTCCTTTCATAATTATATCTTTTAATACTGTTTTTGTAAACCAAGATAAACTGAAGCATTTATTTAAGCTTTTGAACCCCAATCATTGGATTGGCACACTTTATTTGTTTTTTTGTTGTTTTTTTTTAAATTGGGAATTCTTTCCTCAAAATTGGGAAAAAAATATATGTTTTGCCATTGGGAATATGACCGAATAACGGCTATAAAAACGGCCAAAAAAAATCCCTGGATGTAATATAGCTTTTTTGGTGCAATACTTAAATTATGTCATTTTCAAATCAATGCTAAGTATTGATAGATATATAATAAATTAACGAACAATTAATTTAGCCAACAAGTTTAATACAAAACAAATGCATGTATGAACATTTCTATTTATCACGCCTATAAGACGAGAACATTTATCTTTAATCATGTCAATTAACCAATTAGATGATGTCATACTTTAAGTGAAATCATGACATCATTGTTTTAATGACCTCAGATATGTTCTTCTGTTATAAATTGTTTGCACAAAAATAATACGATCGTCGATAGAGCTTTAAATCAAAGTTCTTTTAACTTTAAAAAAATATAAAACTTCATGTTTATTATACAATATGATTGTATACTCTGTACTATATATTTATTTTTCCACCAGATAACCATCATGAATGACAAGACAGTGAGAGATCACAAGTGTTCTTGCACAGCTGGACAGGGCACATGTAACCATATAGCTGGGTTTTTGTACCAGATTGCACATTATAAGACTCTTGGTTTAAAATCTGTACCAGACTTTGTATCCAAGACATCTTCTCCACAGCAGTGGCATGTACCTCCAAGAACACACGGAATAAAACCACGTGATCTATTAACAGTTAAATTTGTGAAACCAAAGGCAACAGAGTCAAAGGGGTGTGTACGCAGTACATTGTACAACCCAATTAATGGTGAATTTCCGGATCTGGAACTTATGACTAACCTACAGGCATGCTTAGAACACAATCATAAAACTGCGCAACTCTATCAAGTTCTGCCAAAACAGTTTGACAATATTGATACTGTAACCACCACATTTGGAAATGTTTTAGCTGGAAGTATTCTTTCTCATCAGTTGCCGAAACCTGGGAATGATGGAAAGATCATCAAATTACCTATGACAGTTCGCTTCCCATCATTACCTACGGATGAATGTTTGTTTGAAACAACATACTGTTCAGTTCTTACACTGAATGAGTCTCAGTTTATAGATGGTATTAAAGTGTCCCTTGAACAGTGTCACGAGATAGAGGAAATTACACGGAAACAAAGCGAATGTCCTGAATGGCATAAATTAAGAAGAAATAGGATTACTTCCTCTATATTTAAGGATGTTGTCAGTCGACAAAAAGACTTTGACACCTTATGCGAACGAATAGTGAGCAAGAGGACAATTCAAACTGCCGCCATGAAGTATGGCATTGAGCACGAGGCTGAGGCTGCACTTGAATATTCAAACCATGAGAACGTTAATGTCACCTTGTGTGGGTTTGTCGTTAACCCAAAAGTGCCATTTCTTGGTGCATCACCAGATCGACTTGTCTATGACCCTTCAGAAGAATTGCCATTCGGAGTACTAGAGATAAAGTGTCCACAGAAGGCCTCATTCAAGGATTGCCCTTATTTGAGTAATCAAAATGATGTGTTTAAACTTAAACCAGTTCATCAGTACTACCATCAGATCATGGGCCAGATGGCAATCACTGGGCTTAAGTGGTGTGACTTTGTCGTATGGACAGTAAATGATATGCATGTTGAACGAATTAACTTTAATGAGCAGTTGTGGTCAGATATGCTGGACAAATTGAGCGTTTTTTACTTTGAGCATCTCATATACCATTTTAAATAATGGATATATGAATGAATAGACCAAATTGAAGGAGTCTTAAAACACATTAAAATATGCCACATGTTATTATTGTTTATGAAAATATCTGATCTGGAAAGCGCGACTCGGCTAGTTTGTTGCTAAATCATAAATATTAATATGGGGGGGTTTACATTGCTAATATAGGTGTGCATATAATTTAAATAAAGTGTACGTCGATTACAAACAGAATTTATAAAAGCCATTAAGCATCATATGAATTAATAATAATGATTTGTACAACAAAAACTACCTGAGTTGTCAAATTTTCAAGACTATTTAACTACTTCATGAAAAACAATTCAATCGGGCAGAACATGGGGCCTAATTTTAATTGTTAATGAATAGTTTGGTTGGAAAAACTCAACGACTCACTGCTAGTTTTTGGAGCATAATTCATTAATATTAAGTCATGATGCTTTCAGGCTATTCTAAATTCTAGTTTTGTGATCGAACTTTAATTTAATTATATAGATGTGCAACTGCTAGCAATATGAACCACATACATGTATATATAATATTGATGATTTAAGAACAATAATACACCGGCAACCTGGTAGTCTCGTGTTTTCCCGTCCACACATTTTCATAAATAATAATTCAACCAAATTTAATATGCGGCTTATTTAATGCATGTTCACCGAGGGTTTTCTTTTTGTATTTGTATTGGCACCAATTACTTTTCCAGATCGCCCGCTGTCCCTTTAAGCTGAATAATACAATTTTGGTGCAGAGTCGGTAAAATGGAAAATTAAATGGAAATCTTTTCAATGGTAGCAATGTTATTTTTATAAGAATGTTTTGAATATATACTATCCTGAACACTATATTTAACTGCCCTACAACACATTTCAGGTTAAATAATTGGCAATTGATCCATTTTATTCTAGAATAAAGGTCCTTTAAATAATGTCATTAGACAACAAACTGTCCACAGCTGAGTTGCTGAACCAGCTAAGCTAATAGGAATCACAGAGTCAAAAATATGGTATTCTTTGATTCGTCGAATAGCTCTCTCTACATGTATTCGAAGTCTGGCAATCTCCTGTGTTTCTTCAACCTCTTCTGTGGTGAACTGATTCCTGTTGCATGTGAGGAAAGGTGGTATATTGAGTTTTGCCCCTTTAGCATCAAGAAGATCTTGGATCAAAAAACCCTTGTCGGCCATAACACTGTCGCCTTCTTCCAGCAAACTGACAATGTTACTCTGCCTGGTAATTTCCTTATCGGATATCGAACCCGCAAAAAGGGATGATACAAATATTATGCAACCAGATGGTGAAATGCCAATAAGACTTTTGAATGTTGTTGCGCTCTTGTAATGTGAATAAAATTCTGAATTCAAACTTAACGAAGATGGTGTTTGAATTTTAATTTCAGTACAGTCTAATATGACACGAGTAGATGGGTACATTTCCTTAAAGCACTCTGGCATATGTCGGTCAATTTGCTCTCTGCTTGGCCATATTGGAAGAGATCCAAGTTGAAAGTACAAAAAGTTGCTCCACGTTATGATAATGCGACTCACAGTTGCTTGTGAAATGTTGCACCTAACAGCCAAATCCTGTTGGAACAGCCCTAACCTTACTTTAACTAAAAATATAAAAAATTGATCAATCAAACTTAAACTTTCTATGCGAAAAGATGGCTGTATGACATCGCTGCCAATATACCTCTGTCTTTGAATCTGTGTCCATCGTGTCATTCTCTCAGCGGATGGTTTCAGCAGGTTGAATAAGTTTATAAGTAAAGAATATGATGAAAACCCAGTATAAAATAATAACATTTGTGGATCAGTTGAAAACCGTTCTAGGCCAAAGCTATTCATTGACATTTTTTCTATCTTTTGCTCAAGTTCATCTATATGTGCACACGCTTCCTCCAATTTCTCATTTTCTGACTTCTCATTTTGTAGGTAGTCATGGAACATGGGCTGTGGTGTCACTATAGTGTGTGTCAATGGAGATGGCTCAATATCTGTGTCATCAATGCTGAAAATAATTGGATGATACAGTTATTAAAGAGGCATAGGCGATAAATTGTTTCTCAACATTTGATATATACGTCTCTTGAATTGAGAATTGAGTTGAGAAAAAAAGGAAATAAATCAATCGGTAATTATCTTTCCATATATTTTAAATGCACAACACTAGTGATTAATCGATTGTAATCGATCATCGATTACTTCAAGGCCAAGGCATTCGATTATGAAAGTTTACAATCGATCATCTGTAAATTGTAAAAATACGCTTAAATTAATGTTGAAAATAAAAATAATCATGAACATCCAGGAGACTCAGTTAATCAGGAAATACACTAATTAACACATTTATAGCAATTGCAATTACTTTGCTGATTAAATAAAATAACAATGGCATAATGAACAATACCTCGAAGAATACAATGTCATACAAATTATAATATATAACTGATACATATTTTTTCTGACTGATCTGACTAATCGATTGTATATGTAACTGATGAATGATCGTTTACATCCTGATTGTAACCGATGGTCTACTGTAAATTTTAAACCATTTGTCTATCACTATACAACATTAACTATTTCACTTTACCTCATATTTGAATCCTCAAGCCTTTGTCGTTTCATTGGAGGCTTACGTAGGGGATTGTCCATAGTCCAGGAGAAAGTTGTCGGTACCGCATTCTTCACCAAACATTTCTTTCCGGTTAGTGTCTTTATGAAATATTCATTTTTGAAATGAACTGAACAAACTTTAGTGTGTGCCTTTATCTGAAAAATAAAGACAATTATAATATAACATAACCTACAATATATAACATAATTGAAGGAGTTTCGTGTGGCTTGTGCAAGGTTTAAACATATTCGATTTATAATTATAGGCCGTTGATATGAAACGATTTATAATTATAGGCCGTTGATATGAACAATAAGCATACATGTAGGTATTCTGGAACTAGTGAAGACTTAGTGGGAAACCTCCTGCCCGCATCCCCATGTATTTCATTTTAACAGAATGTGTCTGTCTTTGCCTTTGTTTAAACAAGAGCCCCCTGTTAAAATCCGGAAATGCAGAGATTAATATAAAGAAAAATTACAAAATAATAGTAAACAAATAAAAAGTACATCTACCCAGGCTCGAACCCTGTCCGCTAGCGTGACAAGCTAACATCCTTTCCATTAGGCCATGCCGCCTATGCGATTAATATGTGCTGTCGTTATTTTTTATAATGAGACCAACAACATTGCTGCATGAGAAAATCGGGGTCAACTTTCTGCAGACGAATTATCTTTCTGCAGACGAATTATCTATCCTGCAGACTAAATGAGTAAGTATTTAATATAATTCGGTTGTTTACCACGCTTAGGAAATCTTAGGCTCCGACCAACCCAGACGAAGGATATTCTTTTTTTCAGGGATTGTTTGCACAGAGAAAAGACATACTTCTTTGAGCATACTGTAGAGATTTGATCATGTTTCATAATGTAAACAAACGTAAATTTTTAAGCGCTTCTTCTTCATCGCCCTTTGTGTTTTTCATCTATTACCTGGAAATGTTGTCCTTCGTCACGTCGCACTTTAACAATCCATTCCTTTCTTCTTGCATCATCAGCCGGAAAGCTATGAAATGACACATCTTTGGTGTTATATCGCGAATCATTAGTGCACATCGGCACGCAACAGTGATACGCTGCCATGTTTTGTTTGCGTTAGTAGCCTCGTTTTGAAATCAAAATGGCCGACGCGTGAAATAAGAGTATTGCTGGTGTTTCAAGACAATGAGAGCTGCTCAGGATGACAGGAGCAAAGCTTTTGATAACGAAACAATTATTCTTAAAAATCATAATCAAAAGTCTGATAGTCGCCACACAGCACTTCTTGGTATAATTGACGAGTTGAAAGTAAAAGTGGACTATGCAAGTCGGATTATAATGTTTCGAGCAACAAAAGACGGAATAAGCGTTATACAAGATACCTTTGTAGACTCCCGTGGTGGGATGAGAATTTTTTTTGTATCGTATCCGACACAAAAACCACTTGAAAGAACTAATCGTAAATATTTTCTCAACGCGTTTACTTTTATAACCAATCCATTTATAAAAAGTGAAGAATATTTTTCCATGGATGCTGTTGTTGCTGGACTATTCGATGAAAAATCCGGAAGTTATATATCTGAAATAGACTTTACTTATACAGGGGGGGATGCAATACATTTTCTTAATAATACAGCAGAACGAAACACGTTATTATATCCAACAATAGAAGAAAACGGCAAACAAACGCTAAAAGAAGCTTTCAAATTATATGTCACAAAAAATAGAGCATTAACTTTCAGTCCAATTGTACAAAGTGGCACTACTCAAGTTTTCAATTTTGAAAAATCGAGTTTTAAGCTGTAATACAAAGGTGAATAATTTTATCTACTAATATGTATAATGGAACAAAAAATTGTATTATCATCAGAAAAAGCTTCAATAATTAATAGCTCAAATACTCCGAGTAATTTTACAACTGTATTTGACAGACCATTAATATTGGACAAGAACAAACAGTATGGTATTGGACTCGATAAGATTATTTCTATGACTTACTCGTGGTATAATATTAGTGAGGATTTTAATAACAAAGTGATAAGGTATCACAATGGAACAGATTGGAAAATTATTATTTTTACAAATGGAAATTACAGTTATGCTGATATCGAAATAAAGGTGATTTACCTGATGACTCACCTGTCCCGATAAGAATTGAATTTGATTGATCAAGTTTCAAATGTTTAGTTACCATTCATAATAATTTCATACTTGATTTGAGAGAATCACAATTTCACACTTTGATTGCGTTTGACAAAGATGCAGCTATTAGAGAAACCAAATTTGGGACAGTAGTACCAAACATAACAAATTCTATCGATACATTGTATTTCCACTGTGATTTAATAAGTATTTCTATTGTTGATGTATCATACGGGGATGTTATTTATGAAATAAGTACAGCCGACCTTACGAGGTCATATCCTTTCAGAGATGAACCGATAAGAGTCGGCTTCTGTGGAGTAAACAAAACGATCATTAACAGTATTAATATTTACATAACTGATTTCTCTCGTAAAATTATTAATCTCAACGGAGTTCATACGTCATTTCGATTTGTTTTGAAAGAATGAATGTAATACAAGTTGAGTAACTTATGCTTTATCTAACATATGTTATATGACGCGATTTAAAAAAAGTTTATGATACTAGTATGGGAACCTATACTGAGGTTGAAAGATTAACTGGAGCTGGTATATTTGACATTTTTTCAAACGTTGGATCAAAAATATGTAGTGAGTCTAAAAACAGCAGGCAAGAAAGCATTAGAAACTGCTGGAAAACAAATCATAGAGAGTTGTTCTAAAAAACTTGGAGATGAAGTAGGTAAAATGGCTGCTGATAAGCTAGTTTCAGTTATTAAATCTAAACCAAAAGATGAGATAATTTTAAAAGAACTTACAAAAGCTGCCACTATATATGTAGCTAAATTTGTGGCTGATAATATAATTGAAGAAGATGTAAATACAAAAATTAACAGATTACTATCCGGAAGAGAAATTCATGCAAGAATTAAACGATTAACTTAATCTAATAATACTGACAGTTAAAAACTTAATTTCCTTGAAATTAGACTCGCAGGATCTATGATTTTGTAATAATCCTGTTGCTCGTGATTTTAGCTTCGATTAGGTCGTATTCGTTTCAATTTATTCATACAGATGTTCACGTTGTGGCAGGATGCAAATAACATTTTCTATTTTCCTTTGTTTAACGGCCATTTCCGATTCTCGTCAGACCAACTTTTTCTTTCAATTTTATTAACATAAGCTTTATTTCGTCTCTTCCTTTGTTTATATCCTGTGAGATTCCCTTTCTCATTGATATTTACTTTAAATAAACGTTCTCATAAATCATTTAATTAATATTGCCGAAATGTGGAGTGAGTCATAGTTCCCTACGCTGTTAATTCCCACGCTGTTACTAAATAACCTGATCGGTGAATCTCATCTTGTGTAGCTTATGAGTGACGTCATCAATATCGGGGTCGTTTTGCAACGTTAAACATTGGCAACTTCATATTCTTTGATCAGTGGGTTGTTTTTACTTAGTCTTTAATTGTACGAGTAATGCTTTTGGATATATTTCAATGGAATATTTGTACAGTAATAACTGTTTACTGGTGTTGTATGCATGTTGGGGAATTTACTGCACTCTATGTTCGCGCTAAGTGGGTCAATCAGCTGTTTCTATATATATGCTAAATTAGAACAATGTGGTTGTGTTGCGTCTCGCTAGACTACTTTTTAACTGAATATGTTTTGTTGCAAGTGTAACGCTTGCTGGGTGTGTTTAAAGAACAAGACGTCTGTAATAGTGAATCTTTATTAAGTGATGATCGTATGTGAACTGATTTTAATCTCTTCCAAAATACTACAGGCAGTGTGCCTTGCCCTCTGGGGGTTATATATCAGTCAATGGAAATATACTGGCTGGCTAAAGGAATCTAAAGTGTATATCATATCTAAATGCTACACCATCTTTATGTGTCTCGGTGCGTTTCGACTGAGGGAGTTTTTGGGTGTTGGGAATAATAATAATAATAATTAAATAAATATAATAATAATAATATATATATAATAATGCTCATAATATTTAAAAAAAAAAAAAGACAAGATCTACATGAAGTCTGCACAATCAGTTATTACAATAAGTTGGTATTACTATTTAGGATTTTATTTTCATTTGTCCTCCATCTGTACTCATTTGTGCTAGGTTTATTCATTGTACTCCTCTTTTTTGTTTTCATAATCACACTGGATAATGAGTCGTGGAAAGCGAGCCGAACAGTTCGATGGTTAGTTCTCTGCCGGTAACGTGGTTGATGATCCCACCTAAAAAAGTCCGTGGTTGCCTCCCAGCAGATCCCAAGTGTGTACGTTCAGCTATTCAGTGACGTCACATATCGTTGAGTGACTCGATTGGTTGCAGAAAAGGCCGTACACAAGACGTTCGTCAGATAGAGGAACAGATCACAGCCTCCGGGAAACAGGACTCATTTTTATACGCTTTATAATGCTGTTGTCGTAGATAATGCAAAAATCACCAAAAATAAAAAAATAATAAAAAATGAAAAATTATCATATCTTTTTTCCACCAGGCGTATGCAAATTGCAAGTTCATTGTAGATGTGGTGGCGGTAGATTGTTTGTTACTGCAAACAGTTCACACTAGGAAATTGAAAATGGTATCAAAAAAGAAAACAATATCCTGTTTGTAATGACAGTAGTTAGACTACATTTTCAACTCAAATTGATTCAATTTCCAAAAACAATGAAAATAATAATAATTATTGAGTCATTCGAGAGGCAATTAAAACTGTAAATAACAGTAAGTCACATTAGAAAAATATTATTATTCGACTCAAGGCAGAGCTAAATATAATTGTTGTCATTCTGCGGATGATGTCCATAGCTACTGCAAACATTATTTAATAACTATTATGAAAACCATTTATAGAGGAATAATCTGTTGGAAACCATCTACTTGATGTAGAAATGTCTATTACGCCATAATGTTCGCCTGCTGTTATCATTATCGTTGTTGTGCACTATGATTTCAGCTCCTGCTGCTATTATTTAACTCCAAGGCTGTTGGTGTAATCGTGTTTTATGATGCTAACCATGTATTTGGAGTGTTTAGGCAATATGTTTTCTTACTGCGGATAAGTATATCTCAACAGTTTGTTGCTATCAGCTAATTCTAACTTGCTGCCGTTGACTGTTGTTGCTAATAAAAGTTGTTGTTCTGACAATGGAGGCAATGCATATTCATGACCCAGAGCGGTAGGTTCCGTCATACTGTCGGGGCGTGCGTCTATGATAGTGCGGAAGCATTGTCTTGGTTTTGGCATTATTTTTCATTTGAATTAATACTGTTTAACAGTTTAAAATCAATTCATGCCTCCTTTCTTCTAAATTGACTGTTTATAAAACATCCAATGCTTTTCGTCTAGCGATCAGCTTTACAATTATTCAGTTTGCGTACAATGATGTCTTCATTACAGATTTTTATATACGAATGCTGTTGCTGCTGATGCTTAATTATGATTGGATCTCTATCACTTCTTTCAAGTTTTTGCCCTCTATTTCAGTTTGTGTAACCATAGAGTCCTCCAGTGTTGGTATTTTGTGTAACCATCAAGTTCTCTTAACACCAGTCAAAAGTTATGTCGGTATCGGATGCAATGTGTTGAACAGGTCATAGAGTCCTCCAGTGTTGGTATTGTATGTAAAGTTCCACTTTTTACTTGTTATACAAGAAACACCTTCGCTACATAGCAGCTTTGTGATTTTCGAAACTATGTCGTGTAGAGTTTGGGAATATCTCCCTACATTTGTTTAATACATTCATATTTAATGCATCGACAGTGCTTTATCAGTGGTGTCCATATTCAAAACATGGACAAACGTTATATATTTATCATAATGCCTCAATTTAAGGGTATTCCATTTGATCATTGGTTTATTGTTGGGCCAATCCGTTTAGATCGATGAGGTTTCATTATCCTGCACCAGGTTGATGTTTTATTTATACTGCACCAGGTATTTTTGCAAGGGGTTCATTGAAGTTCAGTTATCTGTTTCTTTTCGGCCTGTCCCTAGTCAATACACAGCCCTTTAAACCAGTTAGTGCATTGTCACCAACTTATAAAACCCTTCTGTGCTGTGTCGATTCAAAATAACAACTTCTCTGCAGGGTTCCACACTACAGAGTGTGTGTGTGTGTGTGTTGGGCAGGTTGCAAATTGTATTTTAATAACACATTTCCTCCAAGTTTTAGGTTGTCATACAAGAAGGTGATAAATGAGATAAATGTCGTTCCAATAGTCAGCATCACATGACATCTTTATGTATTAGTTAAAGGGAGTTTACACAGTTGTGTGGCTAACTTTTTTAATGCGGGCTAGTTTACTTGAAAAGGATACATGTTCTTCGTGTATTGCTGTCGGAGTGTTACATGGTTTAGCCTTTATGATTGATACACAAGTCTCAGAACCGATCGTAGGTTAAAGGTCAAAATGCAGTTAAAGACCTGTTCAGACTAGACATAAACCTGATTATCAAGGTGGCAAAAGTTATTACAATTGGGTAAATGTGCATATTATATACAGACAAATGTATATCAGTTGTTTGCTGACTGAAATGAAATAACAGTGGCACACGAAACAGGAGGAAAGGATACATGCTTCATCAGAAATCATTCAATGTTCAAGGTCTGAAATAGAGTAACATGTACACTTTACACTTATATTATTTTTTATTTCTGCTGCTAATTTATGACAACTTCAAAACGTTTAACAATCAATTTGGGTTTGACGCCACACATTAAAGGTTACAATCTTCCTCAACCCTTTACATACTGCATATTTTTCTGACATTTATTTATATTGTCAATGTCTGATGCATCAACTCATGTGATCCTTGGGAACTGGTTTAGAGAAATACCCATTAAAGGTTCTTAGAAAGCATGTTAGGCTTCTGACCGAGTTTTTGGAGTCAATTTATATAATGTGGTCGTTATTTGGTCTCCTATACTTTCTAGGCTTTCATGGCGTTAGCCTAACTACCCTTTTGCAAAAGAAAGGGCCAGAAAGTGACTAAACAGTTAAGCTGTTACGGCGATAATAGTTATTGGGGGCCATTTTCTGCTACAAGAATACATTCAGGCTGATGATACCTGTCTTGAACCGGATGGTGTTCATTTATCAAATATGGGGAACAACTTGTTTCTTAACCTGTTTCCGGCTGGATTTGAATGTTTCATTAAAAGTGGGCAGCGATAAGGAAAATATATCCTTTTTGGACCGGTTTTGTTTTGGGCGTGGCATTAGGATACTTTGCTTTTGGTGGTCACTCTTCGCTGCTGCCAAAAAATGTTTCCCCTATTTTTGGCGGTGGATGGGAGCCTGAACACTCTAGGACTTGGAGTGTTCGGGCACCCATCCATATGGCGGGCAGCGAAGGTGTGAAAGGAAGGACATATACGTTTCAGTTTAACTTTATTCAGCTCCTGTATACCCAGAGACTGAATTGTAATCTAAACATAAATTATATGCAAATTTGCTGTCCGTACGAATTGCTAAAAAACATTTTCAATTGATTGAATTCGGTGCACTTGTAATTATGCTTGAATATCAACCGTGCTTTCAACACTTGCTTAAATGCTTATCAGAAAAGTTGCTTTCATTATGAACATTTAATTTGGTGCACATGTATTTATGTCCTTAATATTGTAATATTCAATTTGCTTTATTGCTTAATGCTTGCTGGTGTAAGGGCTTGCCATAATGGTCTTTTGTGCTTACCGGCAGCCCAATTGTTAAACATTCAATCCATGCCACGCCCAATATTTGCCAAATCTATTAAAGTTTAAAAAAAAAAAATTTATGTGTTGTTATTACAGTGCTCTCCAATAATACTGACTATAATATCTGTTGTCGTCAATGGTTATTGGAGGAAACACTAGTTGTAGGTAATTATTGAGATTGAGTAAATTTCACGGTGCATTTTTCTACATGCACACCGGCATGTACCTTTCGTCAAGATTTTAACAGAGAGGTATGATGTTTTTTGAGCTTACAGTTAAAAACTTAATGTCCCTCCCTCCCGACCCACAGGATCATTGATTTAAATCGACACTAGTGTCATCACATTGTATAAGTACAAAAAGAGTATGATAATGGGCCTTTGGAAACGGCCGAGCACGACACATACGAAATATTGCAGTCTCGGTTTGGTTGAGACTGTTCATGAGTGGGAGTGAGATATGCTGGCTACCGCTCACGTCCTCTAGCCCCGGGTTGAGCAGAACTTAATATTCATAAAATCAACCGCACAAAATTTTAACCATCCCGAAGCTGGCATGCATATGGCGGTGGACATGGAGTTAGCCTTCTTTAATGTATTCCCCATGTCGTACGGCGTATGGTCCCAGTATCTAATAAAATGAAATGCCCCGAAGAGCGAAATAAACATTAGGGAATTTAGTTGGGAGCAGCGGTTATGAAGCCTACAAGTTCATTTAGACTTTTCGCTATTTGTCAAGACTTCTATTCAAAAGATACTTTTTTATGTTGCAATTAATATCGTTACAGTGTTTTATGTTGCAAGATCATGTTGCAGTGTTTTATGTTGCAAGATCATGTTGCTTTCTCTGAATTATATATTTCAGCTGATGTCTTCATCTGGATCCACTTACCTAGTCAACAATTACTGGCGTGGCATGGACATTACGTGCACTTATATACTTGCTGGAACTTTTGGACTATAACTAGTTGATGTGTTAAAAGTTGTAGTGTTTAATTATCTGCGGGCAGCGAAGGTGTGAAAGGAAGGACATATACGTTTCAGTTTAACTTTATTCAGCTCCTGTATACCCAGAGACTGAATTGTAATCTAAACATAAATTATATACAAATTTGCTGTCCGTACGAATTGCTAAAAAACATTTTAAATTGATTGAATTCGGTGCACTTGTAATTATGCTTGAATATCAACCGTGCTTTCAACACTTGCTTAAATGCTTATCAGAAAAGTTGCTTTCATAATGAACATTTAATTTGGTGCACATGTATTTATGTCCTTAATATTGTAATTTTCAATTTGCTTTATTGCTTAATGCTTTCTGCTGTAAGGGCTTGCCATAATGGTCTTTTGTGCTTACCGGCAGCCCAATTGTTAAACATTCAATCCATGCCACGCCCAATATTGGCCAAATCTATTAAAGTTTAAAAAAAATATTTTTATGTGTTGTTATTACAGTGCTCTCCAATAACTAGTATTCATAGATGTTTCGAAATGATAAATATAATACATGTACCTGTTGAGTTGGATACCCCCATAACTAGACCTGGAAATAATACTAGACAAATGAAAAGTGGCTATCAATTTACGTTAAATGATAGATCTTTTTTACTTTGATTGGTATAACGCTTATTTTGAAATCAGTTTTCAAGTAAACAAGCTTGCTGATCGCTTTTTCAGCCGCCGATGAATTTGCTCTAATTAACGATGCAGCTTCATTAATTGATCAAATGCAAGTAAAACAAAATGGAAAAACAGTTTATGATGGAAATAATCTTCACAGATTTATTAATATCAAAAGCCTGCTTGAAATGTCTGACGATTATACAAAAAAAACCGGAACAAATGAATACTTTTATTTAGACACCTCGGCTGTAGCAGAATCTCGAGACGATCAAGTTGGTTATAATGTAGGATTTGCATCCCGCCATCTTTTAATCAAAACTAAATCAAAAAGTTGATTCTATAATTCCATTAAACAAATATTCCTTCTTTGAAGGTTTGGAAACAAACATGCTGCCTCCGGGTCAAATTCAAATTAGCTTGCATCTGATGTGATGATGTGCTAATTTTCAAAGCTGGTGGTGATGATGGCCGGGTGGTTATTAATAAATTAGTTTTGTGGATACCTAAAATGATATTTAACTCAGATGGTTTGGCGTATGTTATGTCAAATCATATGACATCAACAAGATGGACTTATCTTCGTGAAATGATACAAGAAAGCGGAAGTTCTCAACTAACTGAATCCGTATTTAGAATAACAGCTGGAGTCAAAAGCCCAAACCATGTTTTTGTTTATCTGCAAAGGTCAGACAAGCGTTCTTCTCAAGCACAAAATCCTCATCATTTGGATACGTTTAAGGTAAATGCTGCTAATACTAATTGCTATTTACAATCAGCTAGACTGGAAGTTGGAAATGGTGTTTATTATCCAGAAAGTGAATACAGCCATGATACTATTATAAGAATATTCAGAGATGTTATTAATTATTCTTACAAACAAAATGATAAAAACACTGGAACTTTACTCAATGCGGGTAATTTTAAAAATCTCTTTGCAATTATATATTTCGATTTGAGTTACAAGGGAAATAAGGTCAGTATTGATCCAAAGATATAAGCTAAATATACCGCCGGGGCTCCTTATAAAGTTTATGCTCTGGTTCTCTATGAAGAAGATGTAGTTATTGATACTGTCGGAAATTAACTGGTAATAGTTTAATCTAACTTATAATATATATGACTTACGTAAAGTATTTGATAGATTTGTCTGACAGATGGCCAGAAACGAAGTCTGGCAGAAACATATGAAAACAAAAATGAATTAACGCTCAGGCTGAAAAATAATCAACTAACTGGGGATTTTCTGTTGTTGTTGACAGCTACCCAGATTAACAATATTAACAAAGCTAAATCAAACGGATATGGATTGGATGTGAATATATCAAAATCGCAGATGAGATCTCAGACCAAGAATGGAGGCTTTTTGGGTGCATTAGCCGGTTTGTTCACTAAAACAATATTACCGACAGTTGCTAGACTCGGTCCAAAAGTATTAACACCACTAGCAACAGGAGCACTGAGTGGTCTGGCGGCGAGTACTGGAATCGGTAAACTATTCGGAAATGGAATGGCAACTATCCCTAGCGGCAAAAAACAAGCACTTCTTAAATCAAGTGCGCTAACACCATCACAAAGACAAAAGATAATAAAGTCAAAAGGTTGCTGCCCTATTAAACTGACAAGACATCAACAACAAGATGGGGGATTTCTTGGACTTCTTGCATCACTGGGAATTTGGTTTGACGGGAAAAGGATTATAAGTAGGTAGAAAGGGAAAAGGATTGAGAGTAGGCAAAGGTTTACAAGTAGACTCACAAATTAGACCATATAGAAGTATCCCATGCGTAAAAAAAAAGATAGTTTTTAAAAACGAGCCTATCTCTAACTTAGACATAATAAAGTGGGTTAAGCGGTTAGGTATACAGAAATTCAGGGGAGTGTTTAGCAAAAACAAATTACCAGCAAAACAAAATAAACACGAATGTATTAATCTTGATGATTATACTGGACCCGGTACACACTGGGCTTGCTACTGCAATGAGTATTATTTTGATCCGTTTGGCTTGAATCCACCAAAAGAAGTTTTAAATTACATACTCAACATAAAATACAACACCATCCAGTATCAAGATAAAACAAGTGTCCTGTGCGGATATTTCTGTCTGTACTTTGTCAAAAGGTTGCAAGATGGAAACAGTTTCTTAATATTAAAACCTTACAAACCTGTGGTAAATGAAAACATAATACGATCATATTTTGAAAAACAAAGTTTAGGCTAGACAAAGTTTAGTCTAATCATATATTATATATGAGTTACTGTGTGAATGAAAAGATAATTACTGAAAATGTTAATCCTCAGTATATTTTAACAAAAAATGGTAGAAGAATGTTAAAAGCAACATGCGCTTCTTGTGGTATTACTAAAACGCAATTTGTTAAAAGTACACAAGGTGGAAACATTGATATCCATAAAGCTTTGCTTCCTTTGTTGCCTAAAATGGGGCTAAAGCTTCCTGGTTATAAATAGTGTGGTCCTTGTAATCCGCTTGACAGTGGAGAACCATCAAATGAATTAGATGCTATTTGCAAATATCATGATTACTGTTATGACGAAAGTCCTAGTAATAAATCAATGTGTGATAAAAACATGCTGGCTGTTTTGAAAACGAACAAATCCAAATCACTTGTAGAAAAAATCGCTAAGAATTTGATAGTCAAGCCCGTAATTAGTGCAAAATATAAACTAGGACATGGAGAGCCAAAAAATAAGAAAATGTGTTGAGATGGACTGATAAGCTAGCCGATGAACTTCATAAACCCATACGAAGAAAGTTCACTCAACGCCGCGTAATTGTTAATGAAAATGATAAAATATGGTCGGCTGATTTGGTTGATATGCAATCGTTTTCGAAATATAATAAAGGTGTAAAATACTTGCTTACTGTTATTGAAGTATTTAGTAAATTTGCTTGGGTTATTCCAGTTCCAAATAAAACTGGTATAGAAATTACTAAAGCTTTCCAAAAGATTATAAGTACAGGAGGCACCGTAAATTGCTCTGGGTTGATCAGGGAGTAGAATATTCAAGCAATTTCTTGATGATAATAATGTTAAAATGTATCACACATTTAATTTTAGAAAAGCTATAGTAATTGAACGATTTAATAGAACATTGGAAGAGAGGATGTGGAAATATTTCACGGCAAACAATACAAATACATATTTAGACGTGCTACAGACGATGGTTGATAAATACAATAATACAAAACATTGGAGTATTAAAATGACACCGATTGAAGCCAGTGATGAGAAAAATTTAAGGAATAGTGTATAGAAAGATGAAAATTAATAAAGCTTTGCCAAAGTTCAAAATAGGAGACAAGGTTAGAATTAGCAAACATAAAAGAACGTTTGAAAAAGGTTATACTCCAAATTGGACCGAAGAAATATTTGTTATTGATGAAATTCAATATACAAATCCCGTGACGTACACAATAAAAGATTTGAACAACCAAAACATTGATGGAAGCTTCTATGAATTGGAAATGCTAAAAGCTGATCAAGAAATATTCAAAATTGAAAAGGTTATACTACGTGATAATAAAACGAAATTAGAATTAGTTCGGTGGAAAGGTTACAATGAAAAATTGAGTAGTTGGGTGCCGTTTAAGGATA
Organism: Cyrtodaria siliqua; assembly: GCA_037043455.1. NCBI lineage: Eukaryota > Metazoa > Mollusca > Bivalvia > Adapedonta > Hiatellidae > Cyrtodaria > Cyrtodaria siliqua. The sequence continues at coordinate 106,240 of JAWPHD010002608.1, read as the reverse complement.
TTCAAGACATCAAGCAATAACAAACGCGTGTTGCGAGTCTCGCAGGCGTGCGAACAGTCAATCATGATAAAAACAAAATATTGCAGTTTCAGTTTGATCGAGATGACAGTAAAATATCGATTTTACATAGTGTAATACTCCTGGCAATTTTCCCAATAAATTCTCACTCGCAGCGTGTCCATGGTTATTGCGCTGCAGGCTAATTATATCTGATGCAATGCTCCTATAATTTTCCAATAATGGTCAAAGAGAGATAACAGTTACTCCCATTTGACAAATAATCGACGCGGGGTTATCTCTCTTTTTATTTTTCCAATATGGCACTGAAAACAATTAACCTTTTATGATAAATTAGTGTTTCAATTAATATTTAAAAGTACTTATACAAACATAAAAAACAAATGTTAATGCTACTATTACTAACGCAACTGATTTATCAGATTTTATTGCAACACGCTGTTTATTAATATTACTATGTTAATTCGAATTCATGCAAATTTGAAAACCCTTTTCAAAGTCTCGCGGTCGGTGGTATAGTATAAATAGGCGATCGAGTTATAGTATCTATCGGTTACATGATTGCAAGTGCTGGTTACCTGGTGAAAATGACAGTTATTTAATCGTGGCGCTTAGTAGATGGTGTCTGTGTAGTTCCGTTACTAGCAAACTAATATTGGGGTGCAGCTGTTAAATAGTTCTTCCCTGATATGTGCTTGCTGGTAACAGATCTCGCCAAACTTCAGGTGTATCTCTGCGTTTCGTGTCGGTAGAGATATGCCAAATGGAGTTCTGGTGATGTCTATGGAGCGAGCCAGCCCATTGAAAAGGTAAATGGATTGTAGGATGAGTGCAAGCTCAGACTTCCTGATGGAAACCAGGTGATCACATTAACGGCTGTGCACAGCTGCTTAAAAAGAATTCGTACAGCCGTTAATGTAAAGAGCATGCGCATGACACGTAGCTTTTGCAAAAAATTATAAAAAAAACTCGAGCAGACATTTTTGAATAGTCGCGACTGATTGTGGTATAGAAAGTGGGGTATATAACAAAATCCCCAGGGAGGGGTCAATGGTCAACACATTAGCATATAAATAGTAGCCATGACGAGGTAAAGGTTCGGGCTAGAGGTGCCGTTATGCTTCCTTGGAGAGCGGCTGGATTTGAATCTAATTGCGATAAAATGTCAAATCATATTATCAATTATCCTACCAGTAGTATAGAAACTGAGGTTACCAGTGAAGTTTTTTCCGAAGTGGGTTTGCAAAACGAGTTTTAAATTTGTTGGTGGGATTTGACAGCACAATGTCACCCCGTCTTGGAACTGATAGTTGTTTTCGATCAGTTTTCCGACGAGTTTAACTTGTTGTTCATGCCGTAACATGCAAATCTACCATCTCGTCAGGGGAAAACTGCGCTGGTAATCTCAGTTTCTATACTACTTGATGATGTTATAGTAGTATAAAGCATAATCATACCAGACTGATTAAACATAAGCACAATGTGCTAGATGTAAATGTATATGTACTTATGTTCTATTTGGTGACATTTTCTACGTAGTATGCAATTGTGCTCAGAATAATTATTTTTAATATATGCATATGATATCTGGGCTCTTGTAATAATATAAGAACCCAGACTTATGTTATAAATATCATGTGATATATAATGTATATTTTAAATAATATGTGATATATGTAAATTTTAACACCATGCTTTTTCTGTTGTAGCTGCTAAATTATATGTTTTTATGTTTACAAATGTTCTGTCGGAAAATAGCTCATAGAGCTAATGTTATATGTGTTTGTTAAAAAACGACTTAAAATAAATATGGTTGTATCTAAACATATTCTTGTACAATGACTTCCACAATGCGATGTAGGATTTGCATCAATGTAACCTGGAGAAGTATCGCCCTCTGCACTTTGTTGAAAGTATATCTGGGTCGAAAAGTAGTAATTACCGTGCACATTAATCTGATACGTGCACAATTTTATTCACTGCACGTCTTCAGCGCCACCCCTTTGGTAACCTTCAGTTACATGATATATTTACTGCACTGGAACAAGTCACAGGTTATATAACATTACCATCAGTATCAATCCAGGGGTGGTGTTTCTCTATATTTCAAAAACCTACGATGGGGAAAATAAATTACCTTCTTTGATGAACGAAAAACAAAGGTGGAAAGACATGGTAAGAGTAGTATATCGTCAGATCTTTGTATGGATATTATTAACCTGCACGCACAGCTTTAACGCTACAACGTATATCAATAGACTGTTAAACAAAGACTCAACAACCTCTGAATTGCACGAGTCAAATTGTGAATGTGCAAGCATCATTTTTAAAACTAATGTATTTAAAGTCACGTAAGTCTTGTGAGCGGTTTGCATGATTACTCAGTCGATGTATAAGATTAGTAGTTGGTCTTAAATGGCAATTGATGTTTATTAAGCATCAGCCATCTTTGTTCTAAACTGTTTATCTGATCTTCGGTTTACTGAAACATTGAAGCTGAGGTCTTATCTTTTTGTTGTGTGTATGCATGCCCGTGACAACCCGATTGGTCTTAGACAACACGCCATTTCGTGGTTTTCTAGAATTGACTCGTCAAAGTGATGTGGTTTGATCAAATCCAGTCATGTTCTTACATAAGAATGTTTTAAGGATTCTTGTCTCTTTATTAAAATCATACCTAAGGTAATACATCTGTCTCTGTCACAGACAAATCGCTGCACGGTGAAACATCTAATTTAGACAGGTGTTTTTATTTAGGTTTTAGCTCTACTGTCCAAAGGCCAGCAGAGCTCATGGGATGGCGAGTTGTTCGTCGTCTGTCGTCTGTCTTCCGTCCGTCCGTCCGTCCGTCCGTCTGTTAATGTTTACCCCGTTAAGACGACAGGGCCTTTATTTGTTATCCGATCTTTATCAAATTTAACCAGATTGTTAATATCAATGAAAACTCAAAAAGTTTGAAAACCAGCCAGATCGGACTAGTAGTAGCAGAGTAAAGCAGAGTTATGGCCCTTGATTTAGTTAAAAATTTTGTATTTTGCCTCGTTAACACGATAGAGACTGGTGTTTTACGGCACGTCGACAAATAAATAGGTCATATTGTGCGCAAAACTCATGAAAAATGAAGAAATGGAGTATTAATTAAAAATTAATGTAAATATATAAAGATAAAACTAATAAAAAATAAGGGATGAAAAGGTAGTAACATAAACTATATATGTAAATCAACAAATGCCCGTCCTCGGGCATATAAACAAGTAAAAAGATATATAAGAACACATTATAATGATTTATATAGTCTGATTTCTTTGAGGAAATCTAAAACAAGACTAAAATCTATAGTATCAAATAACTCTTTCATACTATTAACATTGTAGTAACTTTGACGCATAGGATCAAAGTCTACACCTTCCAACAAGATGTGTTTGACCGTTAACGGTGCAAAGCAGGGTATACATTCTGGTAATTGCTCAGCTTGTAATAAATATGAATGAGTATAACGTGTATGCCCTATCCTGCACCGGGCTGGGAGAACTTCTTCCATTCTCCAAGTAACGGTTTAATTGAATGAAGTTTATTGTTAACTGACAAAGCCAAGAGTTACGACTAAATGTGTTAATACAACTTTTAAAATCAGTATAAGGTAATTTAGTATTAGATATATGTAAACCTAATGCTGCTTTAGCAGCACTATCAGCTCTATCATTACCACGTATTCCTACATGGCTTGGAATCCAGCAGAAAATAATAACATTATCAACTATAAGAGAATTGTACTTTTCTAAAAGCTGAGGCACAACTGGGTTATCATATCATGTTTCATATTACCCAGTGCTTGAAGAGATGAAAGGGAATCAGAAAATATTACAAAATGATCATCATCAGATTCCTAAATATAATTTAGTAAAGTTCAATTGCCTTAAAGAAATACAAAAAGATCGGACAGGAAAAGTAGCATTCAAGGAGGACAGTCAACCACAAAACACAGAAACAAACACGCAAACAGACAAACAAGAAGGCAAAGGCAATATTAAATGCAAAAAACAACACAAACACAAAAGGGTTGACAATAGGGCTACCGCCTTGGAACGGTCAGTGGCAAAGTAGGCCACTGGGAGTTCAGCTGAAAAGATAGAGGCCTTGTCAGGCAGGCGGCTCTTTATGCTGTGTTTGTGAATAACAGCTGCTTCAGCTACCTTATCTCCATCTTTAGAACCATCTTTGTATATATGTTGAAAGTTACTGTATTTCGATTTAATTTCATTAAATTTGCTTTGAAAGACAGTAGGGTCTGTACTGGATGTGTTACTATTACAAAGATCAAAAATAATTGTTGGTGTTTCCAAAGTCCACGGTGGAATTTGTGGTACATTGTACTTGGCAATTAAATTTAGGTCGATTTCAGTGTCTCTTAATTTTGGTTTAATACGAAGACCAAATGATCGAATGGCCTTCGGTTTCCGATCAAAAAGAGGTTCATAAAAAACATTATCGAAAGTTGGGTTTGAAGGGTTAGATTTTAATTTAATGGTATATTGAAGGGCTAATTTGTCCCGTCTATGAGACAGTGATGGTTCATTAGCTTCAACATATATACTTTAGGCTGATGATGTACGAAAGGCACCTAAGGCGAGTCGTAATCCTTGGTTCTGTATAGGATCGAGCATATGCAAGTATGACTTACGAGTCGATCTATATATTATTGAGCCGTAGTCCAGCTTGAATCTGATAAGAGATCTATAAAGTTGTAAAAGGACTTTACGATCCGCTCCCCCAGTTAGTGTTTGCAACAACTTTAAGTAAATTAAGAGCTTTAAGGCACTTGGCCTTCAAGTATTTAAGGTGTGGTATAAACGTTAATTTACGGTCGAAAATAAGACCAATGAATTTTGTCTCATCCACTACTGGTATTGGTGACCCATCCGGTCTTCATGATGTTTACATAGTTGACAAAAATGCATACAATTTGTTTTAGATTTAGAAAATTTAAAACCATTTTCATCAGACCGGGTCTGAAATTTATTGAGACATTGCTGAAGTTGTCTCTCAATAGTGTTCATGTTTTTTGCACGATAACATATAACAAAGTCGTGAACATATAGAGAGCAATCCACACCAGAGCAATAAGCTTGACTTTGATAAGGTTATGCGGTAAGGTTGTATATAGTGTAGAGAAGTCATAAGTACTTATATATGAAACTTGACGTTTATTACACATTTTATAAAGAACGTCTCCTGAATTTGTAATAGACCAAAATAAATTATTCCCAAAGTTTTCATAAGTTTTCATAAGTTTTAGCACAATATTGTTTAACGTGCTCTTTAACGGCAGTAAGACAAGAAGTTAAAAGTTTGGAGATGTTTGTGGTGGTGCAGGCACTATAATTTGAAATAAAGCGGGCCTTATATGGAATTTTATATAATTTAGGAATCCAGTACATAGTTGGCAGTTTATTTTGCTTTTCGTCTACCCCAGCCTTGAAAGTAGTGCACCGAGTGATATGTGTGGAAACAACATCATCCTCAGTAGATGGAACTGGAGTATACGAACTAGTGCTACTGAGTTCCAGAGATAAAACATTGACGTAATGTAGGCGTCAAACAATAACTACATTATAAGCTGTCTTATCAGCAGGAATTAAAATAAATGTATTATGAAATTCTTTAATTCCTGAGTTTAAATTACGAAACGAAAACCTAGGTCTCGGAAGAAGTAAAGAGGGGTTAGCATTATAAAATTTAATACGTGTATCTATAATCTTAAAAATTGACTTTATTCAAGTAGAAAGAGCGTTTGGGTCCGCATGTTCTCTACGACGTCATTTTATACTAAAACACTCATGGGCGATCTGAGCGCGACATGCATTAAAATCAATAATTGAAGGTAAACTATACTTAGGACCTTTAAAAAATAGATGCCGAATACGTTTATCTACAATATCAAAATTACCAGTGATGACATGACCTGCTGGAGCATAGCAAAAGTTTGATGTATTATTACACTCACATTGCTTATGAGTGGTATTTACTATATAAAGGTCAGAAACTATTTTGTTGTTGTTGAAAATAATATTTTGGTTTTGTATACTTATAACAATTACAGGATTTTTTGAATTTTTTAAATATTCAGGAATAAAATCTACTACATGATTATCTCGAAAAAATACTTGGCATGTCAATGAAATCAATACCCTTATTAAAATATAGTATTTTTAGAAAATGCCTGACGTGATCAGACTCCTTGTCAATATGTGGTCGGAGAACATGCTGTGTGTAAAACAACAGTTAACGTGTGTAGAATAGATTTTTATAGTCATTTTATTTTCAAAATGATATGAATTGAATTGTGCGAACATTTTCAGCTTTGTATAGCTGCAATGTAGCTTTTGGCCAGTATGGCTTATGAGACCGTTGTCTGTTGTTAGTCATCCGCCTGTCTGTTAACGTTTTGGTATCAACGCTCTAGCACTTATATTTTCATCCGGTCCTAATATCAAAAAAACAACTTGGGGGAGGGTGGGAGTGGGGGGTGAGAGTGAGGGTGGTGGTGATTTGTAAACCACAAATATCAGATAATAAACATCTGACGTATGGTCCTTGATTTAATAAAAAATACTTTACTTTGATTTGTCAACACGTTAGCACCTCCATTTTGCATTTGATCTTTTCCAAAAGCAACAAGAATTTTCATGTTGATTAAAGCTCAAAGGAAAAACACTTCCATCTAATAATACACACCAGAGTTAAGGTCCTTGATTTATTGGAAAATACTTTGTTTTTCTTTCTTAATATGAGCTTATTCATGTGTCATCTGAGCTTTACCAAATTTGCTCAGAAGGTTAATATCTTTACAATCTTTGACAAGTTTGAGGACCCATCAAACCCTCTGCTCCTCCACGCCCCCTCCACATACGCCACCCTTTTGTTTGTAAATATTTTGCTGTTTTTATTATTTATTTAGTTCATAGTAGAAATCGTAGCCAAATAAAAAACTAGACATGTCGGACTAGAAACGGTGATGGCCCCTGAATATTTAAAAATGCTAAACTTTGCCGTGTTCCTTATTTGTTTACCAAAAAATATTTAAACTGTTAATATCAATAAAAAAGCTTGGATAAGTCTAAAAACATGTCCGAAGATGTGATTTCATTAATTTAAAAACAGCGTATAGACACGCTGGCCTATATGTGTCTCTTGTTTTATGTATACTTGAGTATGCGTGTATATTTATCCCCACGCTTTTTTAAAAAAAATGTTAGGGGATATTGATAACGCCTCCGTTTGTCCGTCTGTCCGTCCGTCCGTTCGTCCGTCCGTTATTATATTTCCTCTTTAGCCATAAATCGGAATTCAACCAAACTTAGTGTGTGACCTCCCAACATGATAACGGCGAGCAAGTGTAACCTAATGTTTGGCTCCACACCCAGGGGCCATCAGGGGTCAAATTGCCAAATACACAAAACATTCAATTACTCTCTGTTCCATCCATTACTCTCTGTTTCCATATTTTGCACATAACAAGGAGAAAAGAGCGTCAAAAGGTCAAATACAATGAAAATTCAATTACACTGTCATTTTTCCATATTTGTTCACATACTTGGTATATAAACTCTTCTATTAAAGATAAACATCATATCGAACGATTTTATTATTTATAACTCAGACATCTGCCCAGGTGTGGGATGGGGAGGATAATAGTGTTGTCTTTTAATTTCTTTCTCAAATTAAATGTTATAATGATGGTTATACTCAATATATTTTTCTCCAGAGTTTCCTGTGGGACTCTGGGTTGGGGTCAAACATTCAAATACACAAATGCTCTTTAATTTCTTAATATAGTGTTATACATACAGATTAACATACATATGTACTATTTGTATTCTAGTTTCGCTGTTGTCGCTAGTTTTAAACAATTACAACATATGAATACACCTTTCAGCTCTTTTGAAATCACGAATTCTTAAACTGCACACAGTGTCATATATACAAATAACATACATAGTATATGTACTATGTGTATTCTATTTTGAATTGAAAATAAAAAAAAATACAATCAATCAGTGTTTGCACTTTATAAAGGGGAAGGGTATAAACAGGATATATTTAAATCTGACTGTACCACCTAGGTTATGTATCGCGGTCTATAGATTTCTTTATCTATAATGACGCATTATGTCATGCATAATTTGACCCGTATACATTATGTTGTAATATACTTCTATTCAAATGTAATATGTAAATCTACAGAATAAGGATTATTGCTCTAGTTTCTTAAAAGAAAATAACATGAAATGTAAAATATATCTCTTGTTTATAAAACTTGATTGTTCGTGTCAAATGAATTTGCAATTTAGATAATTCAAACAATTAAATCTTCGTCTCAAGAACTATTTAGACAGTTTTGTATCGAAAATACAATCAGTATACCATAGGCTAATATTTTTTCGAAAAGTATTTCCACGTGTGAAAACTGGCTTCATACCATGGGTTCCATGTTAAGCTTAGAGAACTACAGAGAAAACAGTACAATAATGCTCTTATCAAGAACCATTGTACATATTACAATTATTTTTCTGAACTGATATTTAATACTAGACGTTTAGGTGTGTTTAAATTAATTCATTGGTATTAATCCATCCCCGCCTAGTCCAGACTCTATTGTGCCTATACCTTTAGGATGTCATATTGGTTATATGGTGGAGAGACTATAAACCTTAGAACTACACACACACAATCAATCCTAGCCTCGCACAGTTGCAACCTTTGCTTATACATATGTATAGAGAACACACCAAAATAAATTAAGCTCTACTGGTTGTAAAACTTCAATTATTGAAGTTCCGTTATCTTATCGTTTAATTGTGCTAAGTTTTGTATATACCGACCATGATTACAGTTTTGATAGTTTTATTGCGGCACTGGCTTATATTTTTGAGCTGAATGTGTACCCATCATTATCATGGGTTCATTATTTTTGCACTCTCTTGTAATCAGTTCTAGCATTGTACATGTAGCATTAGGTTATACTGATCAACTGAATTACTTCCACTGTGATCAGGTGGTCATTAATAGTTTAGAGAATAGGGCTTTCATTTTTCATCCGGTCTTTATTAAACTTTACCAGTTGGTTAATATTAATGAAAGCTTAGACAAGTTTGAAAACCAGCCAGATCAAACCAGTAACAGCGGTGTTATGGCCCTTGATTTAGTTAAAAAGGCTATAATTTGCCTCTTTAAGACGATACGGCTTTCATTTTTCATCTGATCTTTACCAAACTTTACCAGATTGTTAATATCAATGAAAACTTAGAGAAATTTAAAAACCAGCAAGATCGAGCCAGTAACAACGGATGTATGGCCCTTCATTTAGTTAAAAATGCTATATGTTGCCTCGTTAAGACGATAGGGCCTTCATTTTGCATCCGATCTTTACTAAACTTTAACAGATTGTTAATATCAATGAAAGCTCAGACAAGTTTGAAAACCATTTAAATCGGACCAGTAACAACAGAGTTAAGGCCCTTGATTTAGTTAAAAATGCTTTATTTTGCCTCGTTAAGACGATAGGGTCTTCATTTGTCATCCGATCTGTAAAAGATTGTTAATATCATTGAAAGCTCGGACAAGTTTGAAAATCAGCTAGATCGGACCCGTAACAGCGGAGTTATGGCCCTTGATTTAGTTAAAAATGCTATCTTTTGCATCGTTAAGACGATAGGCTCTTTATTTTTTCATCCGATCTTTACCAACCTTTACCAGATTGTTAATATTAATGAAAACTTGGACGAGTTTGAAAACCAGCCAGATTGGACGATTTACACTGGAGTTATGGCCCTTGATTTTCTGAAATATGCTATATGTTGGCCTCATTAAGACGAAAGGGCCTGCATTTGGCCGGATTTCAGTGAAACTTGTCGGGGATGATCAGTACCAGTACCAGGCCTAGTTGTTCATATCATCCCCATGTTCAGGTTGAATGATTTTGACGGAGTTACGGCCCTTAAAAGGTTTTAATACACAAACTTTGTCCTGACTAGTTCTCCTGAACCCCTGGCTGGATTTAAATAAGACTTTTAGGGTGATCAGTTCCTGGTCTAGTTGTGCAAATCTTTGCCGTGTTCCGGTTGAATGATTTTTTGGGAGAGTTATGACCCTTTAAAGGTTTTAATACACAAAATTTGTCTGAACTAGTTCTCCTAAACCCCTCGCCAGATTTCAACGAAATTTTGCAGAGATGATCAGCACCAAGCCTTGTTGTGCATATCCTCATTGCGTTCCGGTTTTTTGGCGGAGTTATGGTCCTTTTAATGTGTTTGATACACAATCATTTTCCGGGCTATTTCTCCTGAACCCCTGGCTGGATTTCAACGAAACTTGACAAGGATAATCAATATCAAGCGTAATTGTGCATATCATCGACATATTCCGGTTGAATGATTTTGGCAGAGTTATGGCCTTTAAATATGTTAATAGACAGACTTTGTCCAGATTAGTCTCTTCTTAACTCCTTTCCGGATTTCAACGAATCTTGATGGGAATGATCAGTACCAAGCCTAGTTGCTTCTGTCATTGCCGTGTTGTGGTTGAATGAATTTTGGCAGAGTTATGACCCCTTAAATATTTTAATACACTAACTTTGTACAGACTAGTTCTCTTGAACCTCTGGCTGTATTTCAACAAAACTTGGCAGGGATGATCAGTACCAAGCCTAGTTGCGTATGTCATCACTATGTTCCGGTTGAATGATTTTTGAAAGAGTTATGTCCCCTTATACATACACTTTAGCCTTAGCCAGTAGAGCGTCCACATGCCCTCTTGTGCCTCGTGTTTGATGTATATATTTAGTTCTAGAAACTGTTTTGTATTAAACCTTTTTCTTTTTTTTCCAAAAAAAAGTAATTCATACATATCCTTACAGTTAATACAACATACTAAATGCCTACAATACCCTAGAAAAACCTATGTGCATATATGTGTAAATAATATGTGTATGCGGGTGAGTGTGGTATATATAGTTTGTAGTTTGTATCCGCAAAAATGTGTATATATTTGAGAAAATACTGATACATGTGTATATATATATATATATAAGAAATACAATATGGCGCATACTTGAAATGAAGCTGATACATCTATACAATAATGCATATTTGATAATATATTGCTGCAGGTCTATATAAAATACATATATGGTGCATATTTGATATTGGTACATATTTATACATAAAATACCTAATGTGCATATTCGATAATACATGTATATAGTATATTATATGAACCATATAGTATAAGTGTGCTGAAAAAAATAAGTTTAGCAAGTAAATTGCATGCATGGCAAATTCATTTGCGCATACTCTAGGTCATGCGTGGCAGAGGTCATTAACAATATAATTAACATAATGAGCAGATATATACAGGGCATTGTGTTTGAAACGATATCTGCGGGGAAAACAATAACATGTTTTAATCTACCTGCTTCACGGATATTATAATTTCGTTCTTATTTCAATGTAAAGGGAGGTAATTTCAATTTCTTTAAACAACTTTGGTGCATATATAATGACAAGGTTTAGTATCCATTGATGTTGTGTTTTTTTATAACTTGAAACCCAAAACTGTTATTTAGTGACGTTTTACTATGTTCTTTATCATACTGAAATATGAAATACGCTGTTTTAAGTAAATGGGAGATAACTCAGATCACAACTAATCAGTGAAAGAGAAGATCACCCTATGTCATGCAAATGTTTTGTAATACTTCACATTATAAAATAGCATTCAATTTCTTTAAAGGGACACTGTCCGTAAGTAAGCAGATATTGAGCATAACCAAATAACTGTCTGACTTTTATTCAGTGAAATATATACATGAAAACATGAGCATCGACACTAAGAAGTCTGTAGTAATAAATTCGTGAGTTTGAAAAAAAAATGCTTAAATTATTATTTGTAAATAAAGTGGGACCCACCGTATTTACCTTTTCTGCGATCACATGACTGCCATTAGCGCCTTAGGTTTTCACCATAGTATTTAGAGCGTAATATGTATAGTCCGCTTAGCTCAGTCGGGAGCTAGGTCGACCACTCTATGCTCACTATTATTACCGCGAGTATAATTTTAGCGAGTTCAAACGCCCGAAATGGTTTCTCTTTTTTTTTGTACCGCGATTGAATTCCGTCAAACAATCCTGCTTTAATTAGTAAATATTCAATAATGTTTGCAAACATAATTAGTGTGTATATTATAAGCTAAAACTTACGGACAGTGTCCCTTTAAGCTAAATGTACATAAGAGCTTGCTAAACTTATTTTATTTTTTTCAGTATAGGCTATATGCATAGTTGAAAATATACAAATGCATATATTTTACATAAAATGCATGAATACATGATTTAACATTTCCTTCCCCCAGTAATCTGTTTGCAGAGTAATATCATATTATTATTGTTATATTTATATTTAAAATAAGATATTTGACACAATAAGAAAACAAATGTAGTGAGTTACATGTTTATCAAAAATAAATATACACATTTTGCATGATATCGGTAAATAATATCAATATGTGAAAATTTATATATATATGTTCTGCATGAATATGTTAAGGAAGCTTCAGAAAATAAAAATAAATAAAGTTTCACGAAATTATGCACTTTCCGCAAACGATAATATAATTTGTTGTCGTATTTTCTTTCGAGCATCCTTTCCTCATATAATAAACTACCCCAGTTCGTGATAGGTGTTGTTTTATAAATAATTAACTTACAATACAGAAAAAAACGTACTGTTTTATCTAGAAAATATCATGGAATAACCTTACAAAAGAAATGTTGTTTTTCTGTCGACATTTAAAGAACCTTTGACAACATTTATATTGATGACATCAATAATGTATTCAGATACTTTAATCTTTTGCCAATAAAACTCAATGGATTAAAACTTTTCCAACCCATTCGTTTTGTGCATGAAGCATTGTATTTATAAAGAGAATGTAGTTGTTCCCGTGGTAAAGAAAAATCACCATTCCGTGGGTCAAATGATTTTATATAGTGAAACAGATCAATTTCTCCGAAATTGCGGTGCCAGTGACATGTATTTGTTTACAACACATCTTAATAGCTTAGTTAACGATTTTAATTATCAGAACAGAACAGAACAGAACATACTTTTATTGACTTGTACGTTAAGTACATCATCATAATATATATACAACAATTACAAAATATATAATTAAATCACGTGTAACATACAAAGTATATGATTTATATCAGCTCTAAAGAGGATGGTCTATAAAGTGTTCACACATGCGTTATAGATATTCTATGTGACATCGCACATTTGAGATATAAAGCCAATTTTAAAAGAATCATTTTGTTTTCAGTTTGCAATAATTCGATGATAAAGCATGAATACTATTATATGTACCCGTTCTAGTGGTAAAATCTGGCATCACCCGTAGGGTTTACAACTTCTATATAAAGTTATAAAGAGAAACCTAAAACAAATCTTCTCAGAATCTGCTTTAACATAAACATACCATAAAAACTAAACGTATTGTAAGGTAAAGTATTGTTTCTCATTTTTGTATAGACGCAGTCAATGTGTTTAAAAATGGTCCATCACAGTTTTAAAATGTTTTATTTACAGATGTAAAGGGTTATAACTTCTCCGAAACTCTTGGGCTCAACATTTCCACCTCCCCCACCCCCAACCCCACCACCACCCAACCACCCACACACCCACACACCCACACACACACACACAGAGACACAGTTTTAAAATGTTTTATTTACGCATATAAGAAAACAATAAAATACATACTTTTCTATGAAACACTTTAGGCAACAGCAATTAACGTTACAACAAAAGAAGAATACCAATATATATATACTAATTAAAATGTTATCCTTAACTGAGGCTCTAATAATTTTTAGAGTGATATATGTGCATTATTTTTACATCATAACTGATCAACAATGTTAGCTTTATAGTGGCATGTCGTCCTACTGACGTGGAAAATATAGATTTTAACAAATAGCCCTCCTTGTTGTTGTTTTGTTGTTGTTGTTGTTTTGTTGCTGTTGTAAGGAGCAATAAGGAGAAATGTAGAGAGCTTGTACACTAGTAGAAAACATTGAAAAAAGCCAGTCTGGTATTGAGCCAAATGAGTTCAAGCATATATCCACATAATAACTTTTCATGTTTGAACGAGTATACTATAAATAACTGCTTCATTTTGTCTCAACGTTATCTGCGGGAATTTAGTGAAGCATTTAAAAAAAACTGTTATAAAGGGTTAACTGTAATTATATGTTATACATGTAAATTTGCGGGATTTAACGGCGACGCGACCTTTAAAAGAACAATCCCACACCACCGCCCCTGACAGGCAAATGTCATGTTAACTCATCCAGTAATACTGTAATATACCGTAATACGGTATTCATACAGTAGTCAATATGTATGAATTACAAGAATGTAATGAATTAGCCAATCAGAACGCAAGACATTTACAACGGGTGAGAATAAAGTATTGTAAAGTTGGTTTTCACATGCATGAAAGATACGAATACGTTATCAGCTAACATTTTGGTCTGCCCATAATAACAGCCAAACATATCGTGATCACATCAACGTTTAAGTCATTGTGTGTTAATGATTAGTCGTAAAACTGTTTTGTTTGAACAAAAAAGTGCTATGAGTGTGCTCATTATCGATAGGAAGCAACTACTTATATAATTTTACTTTGTTATTAGGGTTGTTCGGATTATTCATCTGTTAATAGTGACAGACTGAAGAATTGGATATGATTCATTAGTTTTAACATATAAGCAAACTGAGTAACACGGAAGTTCGATTAACATGTTATATCATAAGTTTGTTTATGCTGTGATCTAACATACGGCGACATGGGGATTAAAATATTCAACTAAAGGTTTGTAATGCAAGTTAATCTGTTAGATAATAAATCGGTATATAGATCCCATATAAACACTATTGTTTACTATTTAACTACTTAAATTACCATATTAAGCTCAATACACTTTCGTTATCTAACATAGGTTAAACAAATTTTGAACACGCATACTTTTAAGTTCTTTGGATACAGGGTAATGAAAGAAGATTTAAAGACTTTTTAAATGTAGCTTATGTTAATTTTAGTTAACGGCAACAATCAAAACGAGAACGACAAACGGAAATTGTGTCATTTCTTTCTTCTAAAATGGCAGTAAGGACATTTGTTACGGACGTTGAAATAATAGATGCGAAATGTATAAACTTTCTAAGGAATATCACGTATCGTATCAAGGAGCCATGTTTGTACCTTGTAAAATTGTCAAAACTAGTGTGGTGCTCAATACCATCTTCATATAGTGTGTCAGCAGTAAAAGGGACCAGTATAGAGGATCTTGACGATGATGTACTGGTGAAAGAATACAGGAAACATAGGACACTGCTTATAGGTAAAGTAAGCAACAAACCACCAGTTTTGATAAATAATGAATACAGTTATATTTTCCTGGAACAAACTGTATTGAAACAATGTGAAAATGGATTGAGTATTCGCTGTGACATACCGAGAAAATCCATTGAACATATGTTTCAACTCCAAAACGAAACGTCAAAAAACACTTATTTGGAAAATGCAGTACATCAGATGATTAAAGGACAGGAAAGCGAATCAAAATGTCAGACCACATACATTACTGAAAAGAATACTACGGGAAAAAGAAATACGCGCAACAATGTAAAGCGTATACCAGCGAAGAAAGAGGAACCAAAGTCCTATCAATTAGCAACACGTAAGTTCGATCACGATATAAATTCTCTTTGATAGTTCGTATCTGGCGTTGTTTTAAGTATCAGTTAAATAGAGAATAATCAACAGTATCAGTGTGATACGAAAAATATGTCAGTCACGAGAACACGTTGTAATTCGGTTAAAAAACGAGTTTTTTAACCGAATTACAACTTATTCGAGTGACATATTTTCTGTATCACACCGAGACTGTTGATTATTCTATTTATTATATACTAAGAGTGATTTTTTAAGGATATTTAAGACATATACTTGAAAGCAATAGCAATCTACAGTATCATTAAATACAAAAAATGGTAAAAAAAGTAGTTCCGGCAAAGTGATACCGTCACACCAGTGACGATATAGAAAATTTGTCTGATACTAAAAATATGCCACTGAGAAATCCTTATAAATCACTGACAGGTATATAATAAATAGTATTGTCTGTCTGCCATCTGTATGTTTCAAACATTGTCCGGACTAGTTCTCCTAAACTGCTGGCCGGATTCAACGAATCTTGGCAGGCATGAGCAGTACTAAGACTAGTTGCACATATCGTCGCCGTGTTCCGGTTGAATGATTTTTGGCGGAATTATGGCCCTTTAAAAGTTTTAAAACACAAACTTTGTCCGGACTTGTTCTCCTGAACCCCTGGACGGATTTCAACGAAACTTGGTAGGGATGATCAGTACAAAGCCTAGTTGCGTATGTCTTTTTTTTTTGTTGAATTTTTGGAGGAGTTATGGCCCTTTAAATGTTTTAGTACACAAACGTTGTCCAGACTTGTCTTGATGAACTCCTTGCCGAAACGTGGCAGGGATGATCATTATCAAGCCTAGTTGCGCTTTTCATTGCCTTGTTCAGGCTGAATGATTTTTGGCAGAGTTATGGCCCTTTCAATGTTTTAATACACAAACGTTGTCCGGACTAGTTCTCCTGAAACACTGGCCATCAGGGATCATCAGTACCAATCCTGGTTAGGTATATCGCAGCCGTGTTTGACTTGAATGATTTATGGCGGAGGCATAGCTCCTTATTCACAAATTTTATCCGGACTAGTTCTCCTGAACCCCTGGCATGATTTTAACGAAACTTTAAAGAGATAGTCTGTAGTAAAGAAATATAAAAAGATCGGACAGGGAAAGTTGCATTCAAGGAGGACAGTCAACCACAAAACACAGAAACAAACAGACAAACAAGAAGGCAAAAACAATAATAAATGCAAACGACATCACAAACACAAAAAGGGTTAACAATAGGGCTACCGCCTTGGAACGGTCAGTGGCAAAGTAGGCCACTGGGGGTTTAAACCGGTTCTAGGGTGCACCAAACCTCACACTTACCCTACTCTCATCCCATTAAAACAGGACAGTGTAAATAAAGAAATCCCCGCCATGATCTAATCTCTAACCAACAAGGCAGCATCAATAGGCAATATAAGTAAAACACAAATATGCTCGTGTAAATATAATACAAAAAAACAATAGCCTAGAAAGCCACAATGAAGGTACTCGATGACTTTGCAGAAGCCAGAGCAGTAAGAGAATAAACCATTAAGGGCACGACAAGAAAGATCATGGACAAACATCAAACGCCACCGTCCCAATGGGCTTTAGGTAGGCGTCATCATAGGGTACACAGCCTGTCCGGTCATCGTACAATTAAAGAGGAAAGCATAGTTGCGAACTGTGAAAGGGTCCACCACCAAGCATGCAGTACGTTGCAAAATGATAGGGTCATAACCTCTTTTGATAAACTTTTTAACAACCGCAGCTTTTTTAATTCATATACACATCTATAAACATCATGGAATTATTTCACGATAAAGACGGGTATCTTACTAAAGCCAGAACTCATTTTGAAAAAAGCAAGGACATTTGTTTAACTAATTGGCAAGGCGGCGTGTATGTGCATATAAGCGATAATTCGAAATGCTTTCAAACTGGCAGTTTTGATAAGACTATAAGTAAATCGTTGAGTTTAAGTTGGGAGGATTACCAGAAGTTCAAGATGTGTTTATCAGAAATTGACCTGCACGGCGAAGAAATGTCAACTTTTCAGGTACGTTGATGTATTATTAAAAAACTATATTTAAAATAGTATTCATTCACCTTTTAAAAATTGGTCCAACTTTTATTTTTTATTTCTTTATATAGAATGATGACATATCCAGTGAAGAATATATGAGAGAGCCTTACGCAGAAGAACAGTCATAACCTCTTTTGATAAACTTTTTAACAAGTCTAACAAAGATAGTATGAAAGTGAACATGACCTAGAATCTTACGAAGTTTATAAATCACATCACCATAGAAGTCAGGTTGTGATAGTCCTTGTCGCAGAAGAGTCCTTAAATTACTTTTATATTTGGAAAGAAGATCAGGGTTACGATAATAAAATTTTGCAAAGGTTTTACGAAGTTTATGGTAACGGTAACCCTGATTGAGTAACTTTTTAGTTATACAAAGATTACGAATATTAAAGTCCTCAACTCGAGTACAAGCTCTAGAAAAACGAATAAGTTGAGACACATATACCCCATAAGAAGTTGCTCGGGGAACATCCCCATCCAAGTGGGGATAATTAACAATGTCAAAATTAAAATAATCTCTCTTGTCATAGATTTTGCTAATTATTTTACCATTTTCAATCGAGAGATCTAAATCAAGAAAAGAAGCGTTATTATCATATATATTAGCTTTGTTAAGCTGAAGTTCTTTAGGATAAATATAATTAACCATAGTTGGAAAGAAAGGGTTGTCAATGTTCAATATGTCATCCAGATACCGAGAGGTGTCATTAAAGGCTTCAATAACATCTGCCTGGGTATCTGGTGAAAGACTCAACATGAAATCTAAGTCTAGTTGCGCATTTCATGGCCGTGTTCCAGTTGAATGATATTTGGCGGAGTTATGGCCCCAGAAATTTTGTCTGGCTAGTTCTCCTGAACCCCTGGCTGGATTTCAATGAAACTTGTCATTGATGACAGTATCAAGCCTAGTTGCTCATATCATTATCGTTTTCCTGTTGAATGATTTGGCGGAGCTATGCCCTTTAAAGGTTTTAATACATCGACTTCTTTGTCTGCACTAGTTCTCCTGAACTCCTGGCTGTATTTCATTGGAACTTGGTAAGGATGATTAGTACCAAGCTTAGTTGCGCATATCGTCATCGTGTTCCAGTCGAATGATTTTTTGCGGATTTATGGCCCTTTCCCCAGTGGGGGAGGCATCTGTTTTTTACTAAAAACAACCTCTAGTTTATGTTTTTTTGAATGCATGTTGTGGTTAACTGTTGTGTGAATGCTGTATTTCCTGTTCGATGTTTAAACCTACTTTTGTTTATATTCTTAGTACATGCTCATCTTTGTGTTTTACTTATATTGCCTAGTGTGTTAGAAGATTAAGAGGATTTCCTTAATTACATTGTCCCGTTTAACTGGGATGGCAGTAGGGTAACATATTGGTTTGGGGCACCCTAGACCTGGTTTAAACAACCCTTTTTTACCACTGACCACTCCAAGACGCCATCCCTGTTGTCAACCCTTTTATATTGGTGGTGTCTTTACATAAATAAATCTTTGATACAAGTATTATTTCGTATCTCTATTAATACTTATTAGCTCTTATTTCGATTTTCGCAGAATGGTATTACTTTCGAAATGGTATATACGAGTCTTTTAAATAAACACTTAAAATAAATAGTTCACCTCTTCGGTTTACCATATCAATTTGGAATGCACTGCATGTTTAGTGGTTGACCCATGTACAGTTCGCCACTATAATTTCCTCTTTGATTGTGCGATGACCGGACAGATTGTGTACCCTATGATGACGTCTGCCTAAATCCTGACGGTAACCTTTGACGTTTGTTTCCAATCCTGCCTTGTCGTGCACCTTTTATTTTCTACTATGGTAAACACTATATATGCTAAAGAATTTCAAGTTTACAAAGTTAATATTTCTAAACTATCGCTTCTTTTCTCGATTTGCATCTCTCTGTTGAAAATTGGGGAAATAATGAGCAAAAACTATGACAAGAGAGTTGATTTTAATAATGTTCCCCGAGAAACTTTTATGTGGTCTATGATTCTCAACTAATTCGTTTTTGTAGAGCTTGTAGTCGAGTTAAGGACTTAAATATTCATAATATTTATATAAATAAATAGCTACTCGATCAGGGCTACCGTTACCATTAACTTTGAAAGATCTTTGGAAAATGTTATTATCGTAATCCTGGTCTACTTTTAAAATATAAAAGTCATTTGAGAACTCTTCTGCGACAAGGACTATCACAATATGACGTCTATGGCGACATGATTTAAAAACTCCATAATGTCCTTGGTGAAAATCACTCATACAATCTTCATTAAACTTGTCAAAAAGTTTATCGAAAGATGTTATGACCCTTTTGTAACTGCATGTTTAGTGGTGGACTCAATTACAGTTCGCCACTTTACTTTCCTCTTTGATTGTGCGATGACCGGACAGAACAATTGACCCTATGATGACGTCTACCTAAATCCTTGTTTGCCTTTAATTGTGTATTGTCGTACCCTTATGATCACTTTCATACTATCTTTGTTAAACTTGTTAAAAGCTTGCTTACCTCTTTGATTGTGCGATGACCGGACAGCTATGTTGACCTCTACCTAAAGCCCAAAAGGACGGTGACGTTTGATGTTTGTCTGCAGTCTTGTCTTGTCGTACCCTCAATGGTTTATTCTCTTGTTGCTCTGGCTTCTGCCAAGTCATTGAGTACCTTCTTTGTGGCTTTCTAGGCTATTGTTTTGTTGTATTTATATATACCCGAGCATCTATGTGTTTTACTTATATTGCCTATTAATGCTGTATTGTTGGTTAGAGAATAGTTCATGGCGGGGATTTCTTTATTTACACTGTCCCGTTTTATTGTGTTGACATTAGGGTAAGTGTGAGGTTTGGTGCACCCTAGAACCTGGTTTAAAACCTCAGCGGCCTTTTTTGCCACTATATATACAGTCCAGTACGTACAACGTTAGCATGTAATTGTGATGTCTTCACCTAAACTATTACTGTATAAGAATTACCAGTCTGGTTTCGATCATGAGACATATTTTCACGTTGTAAAAACTAGAAAATTCAGACAGGCTCTTTCAAAACTAAAAACGTGTTTGCATAATCTAAATATAGAAAATGGTCGCCATGAAGCGATAAAAGTAGATATCAAAGTCGAACAGAAATGTAGCATTCAAGGATAACCCGAGATGAACGACTCTGTATAGTGTGTAATGTTAGTGCCAAAGATGAGTATCATTTCCTATTATTGCGATCTGGTTTTCAGAATATAAAAGAACGCTTTCTACCATAAAACGTTTCGGTCTTCACCACAGATAAATAATTTCAATATACTTACGTCATGCAAAAATGAAAACACTATTCATGCTTTGTCATTATTTATTTACAGTGCGTTTGAAAAACGTAATGAGATAATCTCGGGCTAATCATATGCAAGTTAATGATTCTAACTGTCATTATACCATGCAAAGTTTATAGTTCGGTGTAAATGTTTTGTATGCTGCTTTTAGTTAAATATACACTGAACAAAGTTCCTAATTACTCACTTTTGTATCTTGACTATTTTTCTTATTTTTAATATATTTTAGAATGTTTTTAGTATAAGTATTTTGTTTTGACCAATAGTTTGTAAAGTATTTAATGTTTGTTTAACTTGTTACATCCTTTGAGTTTTACCCTCCCTTTTTATGAAAACATGAAATGTGCTGATAAAATACATAACATGAATCAAGTCCGCTTAAAGATATAAACTTCTTAAAATGGGTAGGAAATAAACATAAAAGTTTCACCCATATATTGCAAATGTTCCGTCTATAATAAAACAAAGCATGAATAATCCTAAATTACCTCCATTTTAGTTGAATATCGTTTGAAATTCAAGTAAAAGTAATTCAGCGTTAACATGAACTATTTCGAAAATTTCTTTTGCAAACGCATGTTAGTAAAACATAATTTTAAAATAATTTTAGTTGGCATATTTTAGAATTAGGAATATTAAACGCTGCACTAATTTAAAATACTTAACAAAATCCTAATTACCCAGTTGTACAAGTGTTATAATTTATTTCTAAAAGAACACATCCATTTGAAAGCTTTTAAATGTGTTCATGCAATCAGAGTATACGATTTAAACTCGTTATTCTGCAGGTTAACCGTATCTCTAGTCATTAATCAAGGCGAAATACGCAAAAAAAAAAGGGAATAGTATTGACATATTCTTAGGTGGGTACTCAGGAACTTTTATTAGTATATATGTAAGATTATAAATCATGGCACTTGTGGACTCCGATATCAAATTGTATTTGTATTTGCACTGTGTATAATTGACTGGTGGCCATAATCGCAATAACGAATTTGTATTGTATTGTAATGTACTGTTGCCTTAATTAGTCTCCGAATATTTTAATTACAACAAACCAGATGGTAGATGCGCTGACACTGGTTGTTTCTTATTTACAGAACAAAAATGGACATCACCCAGACAACCCCATTCAACTACAGTGTCCGTTACGTCCATGGAGAAGCATTATCCAAACGACACAGATTTAGTAGTAAAACCTGCACCTGGTTCTACATACAACAGTCCATTAAGCAGGAACACCCACTGTTCCATACCAGAGACTGATACTGATAGATCGTTACCGAGTGAGTTTGCTCCAAGTGGTGTATCGCAATACAAGTCTATAGTTAACAACAATGCATTAGGTATAAGTACAAGCTTTAGGAATAGTTCCAACCAAACCCGAAATCAAGGACAAAACCACACCTCGTCACCAAATGATGGTAATGTGCCATCACTAAAACCGCCTCGTCATCCAGACTATGCCAATCGCAACGCAAGACTCGTGTCATATGGAAGCCAATGCTGGACAATGACCGGTAAACCTGACCAGACGACGTTGTCAAATTGGGGATTCTTTGCAACGGGTAAGTTGAAGATCACACTTTGTATTTTCTTGAAAACATTGCGTTATTCATATATTTATTCACAAGTATGTTCAAAGAAACGTTAACGCCTTTTGGGATTTTTAAATTATGAATGTACACTCATTTCTCAGTGGGTATTTTAAGTCAATATTTATAATTATCTTTTATCAGATCCGTACCAAGTCATTTAGTTTTTCTTAATAACTGATAAAATGACGTTTTATTGTTAAAATAATGCTTGCTGCACTAATGTTTTATTGTGTTTATTTTCACCAGCTTTAAATGAAATCTTTGAAGTTAAATAAGTTAATGATTTTGTATACCTTGCAGTTCAAAAAACAAATATCATATACCGTTTATGTGATACATGTTTTGCAAGTTGCGGAGACAGACACATAATAAACGGAATACTAGACTGATTAAGTCTTTGTTCATGTTTATAGTATTTGAGACAACTCACGCTACCATCGAATCAAATAGTCTGCAATAAGTCCCCTTTGAATCGTAAGTTGTTCAGAGATATTTAGAAAAAGACTGATCTTCTGTTAGGATTTAAGGTTTCATTTGGGTCTTGACCTCAAAATATTAAAAGAAAGAAACTATTACGATTGAGATCAGAGTCAGTCTAACGGAATACATAAGCTATTAATATTTAATATCGAGTTAACGAAACTCGTTCGTAAATGATTCAAAATTCGCTTGATATTGTTTTTAACTTAGTAAACGTATTTTATTACATAAATATTAAGACTGTTTAGTATACTTGTTTAAGAGTCTCTTTATTCATAAGTTTTATGTAACAGTTAAGGAAGTTAATATATACCTTGAGTTATGAGAATTTACTACTTGTCTATTTTTAGTATGTAAACTGACACGTTTATGTGGTTGTGTTTATACTGTTTCAACGTCTTCCGTTTGACGCATAGAAAAATCCCTTAAACACGATGGTTTCGTAAATAACCGTAAAACAGAAGAAGAAAAAAGAGGGGAAAAAACATTTTAATACGTCATTATTACTTCTAGAAATCCAGATATTACCTGTCCTTTTAAAAAGATAATTTTTTATGTAAAGCGTCCCATCAAAAATTCAACCGAACAAGTGTATGTAAGGCTGTATGAAATCTCCTTTTTTCTAAAATCGAAAAGCTTCAAGACTAATAAGTGCAGTTTATAATACCATCCAATTTGTATTAAAGAAATTAATCCGCCAAATAACTCCAAAAGTACACTACAAAACTGTTTATTAAAACACTATCCAGGTGTTCAGGTGATATAATAATGTATATGTGCCGATTAAAAGTATAGGTTTATTCACTGATTCCTAAAATATCCGTGACTATGTGTAAAATTAATTATGAGTTGGTAACTCTTAATTCGGCGCTTCAGTTTTGGGGTTTGGTCTGGCTGGTTTAAGCCGTTTATATTGTGGTTATAGAGTTACATATGTTGTAAAATGTGGCTGTTGTTTGTGGGAAAACTACTTTAATAATAACAATACGGTAGCATAAACGTGTGCCTGATGTCCTCTATATATTATACTCCGTAATAACAATACGGTAGCATAAACGTGTGCCTGATGTCCTCTATATATTATACTCCGTAATAACAATACGGTAGCATAAACGTGTGCCTGATGTCCTCTAAATAATAACAATACGGTAGCATAAACGTGTGCCTGATGTCCTCTATATATTATACTCCGTAATAACAATACGGTAGCATAAACGTGTGCCTGATGTCCTCTATATATTATACTCCGTAATAACAATACGGTAGCATAAACGTGTGCCTGATGTCCTCTATATATTATACTCCGTAATAACAATACGGTAGCATAAACGTGTGCCTGATGTCCTCTATATATTATACTCCGTAATAACAATACGGTAGCATAAACGTGTGCCTGATGTCCTCTATATATTAAACTCCGTAATAACAATACGGTAGCATAAACGTGTGCCTGATGTCCTCTATATATTAAACTCCGTAATAACAATACGGTAGCATAAACGTGTGCCTGATGCCCTCTATATATTATACTCCGTAATAACAATACGGTAGCATAAACGTGTGCCTGATGTCCTCTATATATTATACTCCGTAATAACAATACGGTAGCATAAACGTGTGCCTGATGTCCTCTATATATTAAACTCCGTAATAACAATACGGTAGCATAAACGTGTGCCTGATGTCCTCTATATATTATACTCCGTAATAACAATACGGTAGCATAAACGTGTGCCTGATGTCCTCTATATATTAAACTCCGTAATAACAATACGGTAGCATAAACGTGTGCCTGATGTCCTCTATATATTATACTCCGTAATAACAATACGGTAGCATAAACGTGTGCCTGATGTCCTCTATATATTATTATACTCCGTAATAACAATACGGTAGCATAAACGTGTGCCTGATGTCCTCTATATATTATACTCCGTAAAAACAATAAGGTTAATACTGTGAAATGACTTGATTGTTTTCCTGTCATGTGTGTGCGACTTTGCACATGTTAATTATACAAAAGTAATCAGAAAGTAATAACTCGTGTTACAAAACACGTACAGGCAGACAAAAAGAAATCGTCCATAGTTTATCTTTGACGACGGGTCTCTGAAATTTTCCAAGGATCGAAACTACATTCAAAATTACAAAATCCATTTTTAGTTCGTGTCTACCTTGCTTGTTCATGTGCGTATGTTGTCGTTAACTACTTTTTCAACATCTAGAGTCGTACGACTATGTTTATGAATGGTTCGATGTTAATCAATAATCGTGACGCAAACTAACACCGCTCAATATTTACAAACATACTGTTCATGTTCAAATGTAAACCCGGTACTTTTATTTAAAAAAATGCTTTCGTATTTTAATATGTTGTGATCAATCTTTCCTCGGTGTCGCTGTCAGCGACTTAGCGCACGTCGTTGTCGCCTTTGGCTTCCTGGCTGGATAATGGTGTATCTCTGCCACTATATGGAACACTGTTATGCAACTTCACAGATATGTTTGACATACAATGATAAGACGATTTTCTACGATCCCATAACTCTGGGCTATTTTTCCTAAACACAGTGGGCAGGTCTTTTTATCTCTACAGTTATAACTTGTAATGTTAGGAAACTCAAAGACATATTTTTTTTATAGGATTACATGGTTAACTATGGTCCCATAACTCTGGGTTGTAGGGAGCTCGACTTTTGAGTGAGAAAGTGTCGATTCCTGTTTCGACCGTCATGTATAGCTTTAAATGGGCTGAAAATCAGGTAAAACGCCATTCAACCAACCAATTTATCTTTATCAACAGTCAAATGTAAATTTAGCTTGTACCTCCACAACTATGGTACAATGACTATTCACAGATGTGTTTGCCATAAAAGGATTAAATGATTTACACAAACAATAGAAAACAGTAGCGGACTAGGTTTTACTGAGTCTCTTAATGAGAGGTAATTTAAGGTGCAAAATCCCTCTCAATAAGGAATAAGTTAATTTACTAACGTCCCATGGACTATGGATTGCATTTATACATAATTAGCTGTCTTTACTAAGGTCCCATAATTCTGCACCGAGACTGCAATATTTCGTATATATCGTGTTTGGCCGTTTCCAAAGGTCCACTCTCATACTCTTTTATACAGCACAGTGGCGTTGCTTGTGCAGTGTGGCGGCAGTAAAACGTCTCCCCGCGCTTGCAATCAGGACTGCTATTCCTTCGATCTTTAGAGATCGCTGAGCCCAATAATTGCTTTTGTTTTCTTACTTAAATTTCGATTCGTTGGTTCCACTACTCCGGCCGATTGGGTATTGTTTAACCACCCTTAGGATATGTTGTCTGCTTTTTAATTTAGTCTTTTGGCTGTTACTTGTGATGCGCAGGCTTCAAAACCGCTGCTCCCAACTAAATTCCATTTTGTTTATTTCGCTCTTCGGGGCATAGAATTTTGTTAGATACTGGGACCATACGTCGCTGGACATGGGGATGTAATTATGCATGCCATCTACGGGATGGTTAAACTTTTGTACTATTGAGTTTATGAATATTGAGTTCTGCTCAACCCGGGGCTCTGGGGCGTGAGCGTTAGCAAGATTATTCCACTACCGTATCACGGTGCATAATCAAAACTAATTTTCACGGATAAAATATACATTGCCTGAATAGAACGGATAAGCACCTCTTTTTTTCGGATAAAAAATGGAGCTGGAAGGTGATGATTGGCTTAAAACGGAGGCAAAACCGGCAACAGAACCGTAGGTTCAGTTAATTTTTACTACCACGGAACACTAGTTTATGCTAGATTTAGCTTTTTAGCTAAATATAGTAGAAAAAGTAAGTCATTTTCGAAAAAGAAGCATTTGAAATGGTGCACTGCTGTACGGATTTCAGTATTGACAATACTTAACAAACATTTTTACATTATTTATACCATTTTGTTTGCCTTTGTACGCGAGGATAGATACATTATCATCCATAGTTGCGATATAAGAAACCATGAAGTGTTTCACGGTTGTATAATGATGAAATATCGGTTCATTTAGGTACGTAATATTTTTAAATGCACTAATTTGCACAACTACGCGGACAAGGAACCTCACTTTTTTATCCAATAGGGCACCGTATAAGTCATTTATAATATCTTTAAGTTAATATAAGTTAATTAAAGTCATTTTTAATATATTTACGTCTAATACATGTATTATCTGATTCTGACTGTTTGTTTGTGTAACGCCCTTTATCATTACAGGCCTGCCATTTTTCAGGCTTTGAGTCGGTAATTACCTGCTTTTTTTTTATAAGTTTACAAGCTTACCGGCGTTTTTGTTAATTGATTTAATTTAGTTAAAGCTGTACAGTCCCTATTTTAACTGGTAATAACTCATGAATATGAATGAGTCATGTGTGAAGTAGTTTCAAATCGACGAACACCCCAAAAGTCGGTATATAAGGAGAAATCGATACGTACAATTTCACATTTTTATTTAGCCTCCGTACAGGTAACATCGATAAATATAAGGCTCCGGAATATATGTGGGGAAAAAAAAAGTTGCCCGGAACGGGATTTGAACCGCAGTCTTGCACTTGTAAGATTTGAAAGATGTACGCTGAACCTCTAGACCACTGCTATTTATTGGTATTTTGTAGCATTTTTAACACTAAATAGGCATTACGTAATAACAAGAGCGCGCACACAAACTCATCAAGCGCTAAATAACAAGTCGATATATGGTTGATTTGAGACGAAGTATTAGTTTCATATTGATAAGATACATTATTACACCAGGCAATGTTAATTTACACGTGCGACAATATGGACTGCTTATTTATTGATCCATCTTTAGTTGCGTTCAAATATGTTAAGTTATTTTGCCTCATAATATATGGTAGTTAGTATACTATTTTCTGAAGCAGCGTTGTAGTTCAGTGGATAGAGCACAGGACTTGAAATCAGAAGGTCGTGTGTTCGAGCCCCGAAAGAAGCTAACTTTTTTTTTTCGGTAAAAATACCTGTGAAAAGGTACGATGTGCACTGGTCGATGTATATACAGTAAATGATTTCATGCGCTATATTTGCTCGCTTAAATATCCGATTTCGACATGAGCTGGTGAACATGAAGTTACAAATAAAGACACGCCTACAAAGAAGAAATCGATTGATATAGGGCGTCTGTAGCTTTAAGTATACAGGAATTTGATATTTGCCTTGTTCTTTTAGTATTTTTTAAAGCGTAGATATTCTTATGTTTTTTTGAGAATGTATCGGCAACTTGTAGGCAACGCGACAATTTTTACACTGGAAGTGTTCATTTGAGTCTCATCATTTATACAAATGTTAACATAAAGAATGTTAAACCACATACCCAGCCAGCATGGCCATATCGGATAGATATCGGTAATTGGTCGGAATGTCGGCGGATCGGCCCGATGTCTATCCGTTATCTATCCGTTATCTGTCATAGACATCGGGCCGTTATGCAAACTTGCCGCTCTGTTACCGATATATATCCGATATCCGATATTGGTAACAGAGCGGCAAGACCCGATGTCTATCCGTTATCTATCCGTTATCTGTATATAGGAAACATATCGGTCCAACATCGGTCCGATATAGGCTTGCTGACTGTATTTTCCAATTTTTGATTTTTTTGTTTTTATGGCATGCTAAATTGATTGTTCAATGCTTTAATCTGAATGAATATAGCACATTTCTTCTAATGTATATTATTATATCTCGGCCCAACGTCAGGCCGACGTAGTTTGTATCAATTGATACCATGTATGGGGCCGCTGTCGGTCCGATATAACACGCAATAAATCCATATAGGAAGGTAATGACAAGTCATTTTGAATATTGTATATTTATTGTTAATGTGAACAGATATTCCTCGCAAATGTCCTTTTTTACATTGCAAAATTATGCTTCCTACATTCACAAGAGTTTTATTTATTGCTAATGAATATTTTTCCAATCGAGCTAATTGAGATAAGCACCAACAAAAAGATATATACAAGGTATATATATATAAGGTAGTATATATAGTGAAAAAATGTCAGGATTCATTAAATCGATTTGATAAAAACAAATCGGACGGAATTAAACGCCCGATAATCTTGTATGTTGCAAAACATATATTTTGGATTGGTAATCCTATGCTCTAGCTACATACTGTACTAGCTGGATGGGACAATAGAACGAATTTGATGTTTTTCTGACAGATGTCATTTTGATATTGGGCCAACTTCGGGTCGAAACTATATCGGATACATATCGGATAGATAACTAACCGATGTCTGACCGATGACGGATAGTAAACTAAAACGATATCTAACCGATATTGGACCGATGTGTAGCCAATATATCGGTCCGACTTGAAGCCGATGGGCACGCCGTTCTCGGGCCGATATGGTTTGCAATACTGGTCCGATATACAAAAATATTTCTAGCCGATGAAGGCTAGATATAGGATTGCTGGCTGGGTACTTAATAACCTCTGGATAAAATTATAAGATCTGCGGTTAATCACTTTAAAATGTACAAAAGCCAGCATTCAATTATTAAATGTATACAAGGGACAATAAACACAGCTCGTTCATTTTGATATACACATATAAAAACAATGATACATTCGCTCATTAAAATGTCAGCAAGTGATGTTAATTTTAATAGTGTACGACCTGACGAACGGATATAGTATATTTTGTAAATAAAATAACTGACATAAAAGCCTGACAAAAACATGCATTCGAGGAATAAGCTTTATAAATTGGCTAAATATAGTTTTAAAAATGTCAGATTTGCTATGACCTAAGTAATGTCCATTGCTCGCAAACAATGCCATCAGTAATCCTTAATTATATATTTCATGTACATTCATGCAAATTGATTCATTATATGTATCTTTTTAAAACCGAATCTTGAATATTGTTGTCTTTCCATTTCATATTCATTCTGACAAAGATTTTTATTTTACTATAAAATCTAAGGATGAAAACTGATGAACACAAATTTGATAACTTACTGAAAAATAAGGTGAAATCTCAACATATCTCGACAAGGAACCAATTTTCGGCGAAGTGTAAATTTCAATATTTTTTTAAAGACTGCCGTTTACAATATTTTTTATCACGCGCAGTTAAGTTTGACAAATTTGAAATTAACTGAATGTGTCACAAACTGTTCAAGAATACAGTACGCGATAATCGATGTTCAAATTATACTGTTGTTTCATGTATTGTTTGTATCTTTGTGTGTGTGTGTGTAACCGTCTTTCTTCATAATGAACATTTAAGCTGTGTGTCTTGCCATTTGATTGTTTTAGTACATACATGTATGACATTGTGTGATGTATGCAGAAATTAGACAAGCGCATGATTTTTTTCTTTTATGACATTGATACACATATTAGTACTTGTATATTATTACTTTGAGAAGATGCAAATAGTATTATTATTATATTAATAATGCATTATAAATTCTTCACTTGTGATTTCATTTTATATTTATTAAGTCCTCAGAATTTTATATTTATAAAGTCCTCAGAATTCACCAGAATGCGTCATTTACAGGGTAATTTTGAAAAAGCTCCCCAACCCCAAATATCCACCGCCCCAATGTTTAACTCCTTCCGGCGCTTCTATATAATGTTTGCTCTGAGATTCTTACCCACCTGATGAAGTAATCAGAAGAAGAAAAAAGAAACGCATCATGCGATTTAAGAAGTTTAGTAAGTAGAATAAGGTTATCGTCACATTCTCTAAGAATTCAAGCAGGTCTGTATGGTATCAATAGGATTAAACGAAATGAACGCTTTGTCAATATTGTAAAACTCAAGATATTGAAGATGAGTTTTATTTCATTCTAGCAATAAAGTAACTTGTTATGTTTTATTGATTGAAATGCTATAACTTAAATATATTTGTTTTTATAAATTAATTTTGTTTTCAGACATATAATTTGGTATTGCTGGTTATTAAACGCGTTTTGTTTTATATTGTGGTGATGTTCGCATCTTTGCGATGTCAAGCTTAGGTACCTATTTATGAGAAAAGAAGTTGAATTTACCAAAGGTCAATATAAAAGCAATATAGTCTGCTGTGTTTGTTTTGAAAATATGTCATATACGATGGCACCTTGCCATATATAACAAGTCAAATAACAATGTTCCACCAAAGAAAAGCCTATATACTGAAAGTATGTCATAGTCAATGTTTAGTAGACAGCATAAACCCTTAACCTATGTAATGGCAAGGCGACAGCATAAACCCTTAACCTAGTTAATGGCAAGGCGACAGCATAAACTTATTTAATAGCAAGGCGACATCATAAACCTTTAACCTATGTAATGACAAGGCGACACCATAAACCCTTAACCTATGTAATGGAAGGCGACATCATAAACCCTTAACCTTGTTAATGGCAAGGCGACATCATCAAGCGGAATATAACAACCTTAAAGTGATAAATGCCCTACCACACACGTAACTTTTGTTTTTACTTAAAGGTCTTAAGGACTTGGTAAGATGTTTTCAGTGCGGAATAGGATTAAAGGACTGGACAGCAGATGATGACGTCATGACGGAGCATGTAAAACACTCCCCCGACTGTCCATTTCTACTTAAAGAACTCGGACCTCAAAAGCTCAATCAATTGAAGGTACTGTCTATAGTGTGCCCTACAGGGAATTGTTACAACCATTATCAAATGCATTAAGATTTTCTATATAGTGTTTATAGCTTGAAATGTTACTCAAAAACATGTTGCAAATTTGAATATTGAAAATTAAGCAATCAGAAATATTCACACAAAAAAAAAAATCGGCGTCCAAATGCAATACAAGCTCGTACGCTATATGTCAAGTTAAGAATGATAATGTTAATGTTGATATTATGTGTAAAACCAGTATATGAATTATACACGGAAAGACATTCAGTTGTGATTGACAAGTAAAAAAAGTAGGGAAAATAGTTCAGATATGAAAAAAAGTTCAGTAATTGTATCAGCAATACACGTGTGCACAAGTTCCACATTTCAAATAGAAAAAGAGGCTAGATTTGCTTTTAAAATAGAAAAACAGAAAAGATAACCGCTGACCACTATGCAGTTATTCAAAGAACGCCGTTGACCCATGGTCTCACTTTTCATATCGTGTACTACGCACAATAAATATATCTCGATGTAACCGTCCTCTTGTATCCATATCATTGCCATAATATATATGCTGATAAAAATAGACCATGATCCATACATTCAAGTATGAAATGGACTAAACCATAATCATTAACACGTAATTATTAAACCAAATTTTATAATATTCAATAACCATTTTTCTAAATCGATACCTTTTGGGCAATACGTGTATGTGGTTACGACATTTTAAGGATATATGTCATGCATGATATCATAAAATGCATTGATATTTAAATTCAAAGTTTTTCCAATATATATTCAAGCACGTTTAAATATTGCTTATAATTCGGGCAATGCTTCTATGTGGTTCACTAAAACACGATGAGTAAAGGCATTTTAAAGAAAAAAAGGCGTGCATTGATATTTAAATGCAACGCTTTTTAAATATAGTTGCTCTTAACATATGCTCAGTGTTTTTAAATTGTTTCAGAATGCTATATTGTACCCAGATTTGAACCTTGATCAAGCTGAGGACGCAGCTTCAGACAAAACAGCTTCAACAGGTCAGTATTACATAAAATATTGGAAATAATGGCTCAACTAGTATAAGCTGTGGGCTGGGGGGTTGTTTCAGAATGCGATATTGTACCCAGATTTGAACCTTAATCAAGTTGAGGGCGCGCAGATTCAGACAAAACAGCTTCAACAGGTCGGTATTACATAAAATATTGGAAAGAATGGCTCAACTAATATTAGCTGTGGGGTGGGGGGGGGGGATTGTTTCAGAATGCTATATTGTACCCAGATTTGAACCTTGACGCAGCTTCAGACAAAACAGCTTCAACAGGTCAGTATTACATAAAATATTGGCAAGAATGGCTCAACTAATATTATTTGTTGGGGTGGGGGGTGAGGGTTGTTTCAGAATGCGATATTGTACCCAGATTTGAACCTTGATCAAGTTGAGGACGCAGCTTCAGACAAAACAGCTTCAACAGGTCAGTATTACATAAAATATTGGCAAGAATGGCTCAACTAATATTATCTGTTGGGGTGGGGGGTGAGGGTTGTTTCAGAATGCAATATTGTACCCAGATTTGAACCTTAATCAAGTTGAGGACGCAGATTCAGATAAAAGAGCTTCAACAGGTCAGTATTACATAAAATATTGGCAAGAATGGCTCAACTAGTATTAGGGGAGGGGGTGAATGCAAATTCGGAATGTATCTGGACAAGCAGGACAGGGGTGGAGGGGGGTGTAATGCATATTTCGAATGTATCTGGACAAGCAGGACAAAAACACCACATTTTCCACATAGGTAGTTTAGGAGGCCATATACTTCAATTTAAGAAAGAAGACCAATTCTGGAAATCGTCATTTTACTATTTATAGCATATAGGTAGTTTAGGAGGCCATATACTTCAATTTAAGAAAGAAGACCAACTCTGGAAATCGTCATTTTACTATTTATAGGAATCCAAAATGGCCACCACGTCATTTTTAGTGAATTCTTTTCAGGATTGCGATATTTCAAGTATCCTTGTAGCTATTTTAAAGAATGTTGATAAGTGCAATCTATACATAATGTATACAAAGACAATATGAATATAAAGAAAAAATATAAAGCTTGTTTTTTCTTCAGAAATTGGTGAAAGAAAACAATTTCAATACATTCTTATATTCATAAAATATATACAATATTTCTTTCCTGAACTGTTTATATTGAGATCCGGTAAACATATTTTATATATGTGCATATTTATTTGAGCTATAGATTAATATCTTTGAAATATAAGTTAAAAGGTGTTCCTCTTGTTTAAATAGTTCGACAGTTACAGACAATCAGAAGCTATTGTCTTTATCTATTAAAACATTGTGTCATAAACTTCTTTAAATATACAAATTATCTGTGCATTTTAATAAACTATACATATTTGTGGTTATTATGGTGGGCGGGTGGGCGGGCTATTCATTTAATTTGTATTCACCATTCCAGCTCTTTTAAATGTACACTATGCCACTGGACATAAATAATGATAGATTTATCATCGTACTTTATAAACAATAATTCCTGTATCAATAATAATATAAATTTCACAATAACGTGAGATTTTGTAACGTAGGGGTTATTTTACTATTACGACATAGACGCTAGTTGTGCTGTAGTCATATAAGTAGTACTGTTATTCACGTTATTTTACTATTACGACATAGACGCTAGTTGTGCTGTAGTCATACAAGTAGTACTGTTCTTCACGTTATTTTACTATTACGACATAGACGTTAGTTGTGCTGTAGTCATACAAGTAGTATACGACATAGACGCTAGTTGTGCTGTAGTCATACAAGTAGTACTGTTATTCACGTTATTTTACTATTACGACATAGACGTTCGTTGTGCTGTAGTCATACAAGTAGTATACGACATAGACGCTAGTTGTGCTGTAGTCATACAAGTAGTACTGTTATTCACGTTATTTTACTATTACGAAATAGACGTTAGTTGTGTTTTAGTCATATAAGTAGTATACGACATAGACGCTAGTTGTGCTGTAGTCATACAAGTAGTATACGACATAGACGCTAGTTGTGCTGTAGTCATACAAGTAGTACTGTTATTCACGTTATTTTACTATTACGACATAGACGTTAGTTGTGCTGTAGTCATACAAGTAGTATACGACATAGACGCTAGTTGTGCTGCAGTCATACAAGTAGTACTGTTATTCACGTTATTTTACTATTACGACATAGACGTTAGTTGCGCTGTAGTCATATAAGTAGTATACGACATAGACGCTAGTTGTGCTGTAGTCATACAAGTAGTACTGTTATTCACGTTATTTTACTATTACGACATAGACGTTAGTTGTGCTGTAGTCATACAAGTAGTATACGACATAGACGCTAGTTGTGCTGTAGTCATACAAGTAGTACTGTTATTCACGTTATTTTACTATTACGACATAGACGTTCGTTGTGCTGTAGTCATACAAGTAGTATACGACATAGACGCTAGTTGTGCTGTAGTCATACAAGTAGTACTGTTATTCACGTTATTTTACTATTACGAAATAGACGTTAGTTGTGTTTTAGTCATATAAGTAGTATACGACATAGACGCTAGTTGTGCTGTAGTCATACAAGTAGTATACGACATAGACGCTAGTTGTGCTGTAGTCATACAAGTAGTACTGTTATTCACGTTATTTTACTATTACGACATAGACGTTAGTTGTGCTGTAGTCATACAAGTAGTATACGACATAGACGCTAGTTGTGCTGCAGTCATACAAGTAGTACTGTTATTCACGTTATTTTACTATTACGACATAGACGTTAGTTGCGCTGTAGTCATATAAGTAGTATACGACATAGACGCTAGTTGTGCTGTAGTCATACAAGTAGTACTGTTATTCACGTTATTTTACTATTACGACATAGACGTTAGTTGTGCTGTAGTCATACAAGTAGTATACGACATAGACGCTAGTTGTGCTGTAGTCATACAAGTAGTATACGAAATAGACGCTAGTTGTGCTGTAGTCATACAAGTAGTACTGTTATTCACGTTATTTTACTATTACGACATAGACGTTAGTTGTGCTGTAGTCATACAAGTAGTATACGACATAGACGCTAGTTGTGCTGCTAGTTGTGCTGTAGTCATACAAGTAGTATACGACATAGACGCTAGTTGTGCTGTAGTCATAAAAGTAGTATACGACATAGACGCTAGTTGTGCTGTAGTCATACACGTAGTATACGACATAGACGCTAGTTGTGCTGTAGTCATATAAGTAGTATACGACATAGACGCTAGTTGTGCAGTAGTCATACAAGTAGTATACGACATAGACGCTAGTTGTGCTGTAGTAATATAAGTAGTATACGACATAGACGCTAGTTGTGCTGTAGTCATACAAGTAGTATACGACATAGACGTTAGTTGTGCTGTAGTCATACAAGTAGTATACGACATAGACGCTCGTTGTGCTGTAGTCATATAAGTAGTATACGACATAGACGCTAGTTGTGCTGTAGTCATACAAGTAGTATACGACATAGACGTTAGTTGTGCTGTAGTCATACAAGTAGTATACGACATAGACGCTAGTTGTGCTGTAGTCATACAAGTAGTACTGTTATTCACGTTATTTTACTATTACGACATAGACGTTAGTTGTGCTGTAGTCATATAAGTAGTATACGACATAGACGCTAGTTGTGGTGTAGTCATACAAGTAGTATACGACATAGACGCTAGTTGTGCTGTAGTCATACAAGTAGTACTGTTATTCACGTTATTTTACTATTACGACATAGACGTTAGTTGTGCTGTAGTCATATAAGTAGTATACGACATAGACGCTCGTTGTGCTGTAGTCATATAAGTAGTATACGACATAGACGCTAGTTGTGCTGTAGTCATACAAGTAGTATACGACATAGACGCTAGTTGTGCTTTAGTCATACAAGTAGTATACGACATAGACGCTCGTTGTACTGTAGTCATACAAGTAGTATACGACATAGACGCTAGTTGTGCTGTAGTCATATAAGTAGTATACGACATAGACGCTAGTTGTGCTGTAGTCTTACAAGTAGTATACGACATAGACGCTAGTTGTGCTGTAGTCATACAAGTAGTATACGACATAGACGCTAGTTGTGCTGTAGTCATACAAGTAGTATACGACAAAGACGCTAGTTGTGCTGTAGTCATACAAGTAGTACTGTTATTCACGTTAT
The DNA here is from genome assembly GCA_037043455.1 of Cyrtodaria siliqua. NCBI lineage: Eukaryota > Metazoa > Mollusca > Bivalvia > Adapedonta > Hiatellidae > Cyrtodaria > Cyrtodaria siliqua. The sequence continues at coordinate 69,056 of JAWPHD010002608.1, read as the reverse complement.
TTTACTATTACGACATAGACGTTAGTTGTGTTGTAGTCATATAAGTAGTATACGACATAGACGCTAGTTGTGCTGTAGTCATACAAGTAGTATACGACATAGACGCTCGTTGTGCTGTAGTCATATAAGTAGTATACGACATAGACGCTCGTTGTGCTGTAGTCATACAAGTAGTATACGACATAGACGCTAGTTGTGCTGTAGTCATACAAGTAGTACTGTTATTCACGTTATTTTACTATTACGACATAGACGTTAGTTGTGCTGTAGTCATATAAGTAGTATACGACATAGACGCTAGTTGTGCTGTAGTCATACAAGTAGTATACGATATAGACGCTAGTTGTGCTGTAGTCATATAAGTAGTATACGACATAGACGCTCGTTGTGCTGTAGTCATACAAGTAGTATACGACAAAGATGCTAGTTGTGCTGTAGTCATACAAGTAGTATACGACATAGACGCTAGTTGTGCTGTAGCCATACAAGTAGTATACGACATAGACGCTAGTTGTGCTGTAGTCATACAAGTAGTATACGACATAGACGCTAGTTGTGCTGTAGTCATACAAGTAGTATACGACATAGACGCTAGTTGTGCTGTAGTCATACAAGTATACTTGTGCTGTAGTCATACAAGTAGTATACGACATAGACGCTAGTTGTGCTGTAGTCATACACGTAGTATACGACATAGACGCTAGTTGTGCTGTAGTCATACAAGTAGTATACGACATAGACGCTCGTTGTGCTGTAGTCATACAAGTAGTATACGACATAGACGCTCGTTGTGCTGTAGTCATACAAGAAGTATACGACATAGACGCTAGTTGTGCTGTAGTCATACAAGTAGTATACGATATAGACGCTAGTTGTGCTGTAGTCATACAAGTAGTATACGACATAGACGCTAGTTGTGCTGTAGTCATACAAGTAGTATACGACATAGACGCTAGTTGTGCTGTAGTCATACAAGTAGTATACGACATAGACGTTAGTTGTGCTGTAGTCATACAAGTACTATTACGACATAGACGTTAGTTGTGCTGTAGTCATACAAGTAGTATACGACATAGACGCTAGTTGTGCTGTAGTCATACAAGTAGTATACGACATAGACGCTAGTTGTGCTGTAGTCATACAAGTAGTATACGACATAGACGCTAGTTGTGCTGTAGTCATACAAGTAGTATACGACATAGACGCTAGTTGTGCTGTAGTCATACAAGTAGTATACGACTTAGACGCTCGTTGTGCTGTAGTCATACTAGTTGTATACGACATAGACGCTCGTTGTGCTGTAGTCATACAAGTAGTATACGACATAGACGCTAGTTGTGCTGTAGTCATACAAGTAGTATACGACATAGACGCTAGTTGTGCTGTAGTCATACAAGTAGTATACGACATACACGCTAGTTGTGCTGTAGTCATACAAGTAGTACTGTTATTTGTACTCTTCTGTCACACAGTTCTATTTACAAGCACACTTATATACAGTTTGGATTGGGGTGACAGGCGGGTGCGAGTTATAAGTGGGATTGTTATGTGGGTGGGGATAATGAGGGATGAAAATGAGACAAATATGTAATCAAGCGCTTAGGAACACGTAGACCTGCATATACATTCAAACAGTCAACATTTTGAAACTTTTGAACATGTAATACAGTATGAGAGGGTGAAGAGTATATGTTAGAGTGGTTTCTTGTCGTAGGCTGTGGCTAACTGTAGATGAAAATACATACATACATACATACATGCATGCGGACGGACGGACAGACGGATGGACAGAAGTATTGCCGGCCCTAACAGACAGACCGACACAGACAGACAGACAGACATGTGATGGGCGGGTGGGCGGGCTATTCCTTTAATTTGTATTTACCATTCCCGCTCTTTTAAATTTTAAATGTACACTATGCCACTGGACATAAATAATGATAGATTTCTTGATAGTTGTGTCCTTTTGAACGCATTATATGGACTTAAAGGACAAACACATGAGGACATATTTCACAGATCAATAAATTATGCTTTACATTTGGTTAAGTATGGAAAAGGGTCAATCGCTGTGTTTGAAAGGTACACAGATGAAAAATACTACATGTATATTAAGAAGGACAAATGGTTAGGTACGGAGAAAAATCTATTTGCAAGTATCAATGCAAATGGAGAAACCCTTTGTTTGGCAAATAAAGAAACTAAGTAAAGATTCATCAATGTGTTGCAAGAATGACTGTATATCTGTGTTACAGGAAGATAATTACTATTATACGGATGCGATGACAGTATTATATACTTTAAAATATGAACAGGTAAATGCAATAAAGTTTGAAATCAGAATTGTAGGCTAAGTTTAAACATTCCACTCATGAAAATCTATCCTTTAACTTAAATAACAAAGATATGTTATCACTTCAAATTTAATATTCGAATAAGAAAGTCGACATAGTTTATCAAGCATTTTAGTTTAACTCAGACGGTTTGCAGAAGTACACAGAGTGTATTGTATATGTTATCTATTGTTAAACTAGTGGAATTTACACATATTATCGAAATTCAGAAGCAGATTACTTGATTCAGTTCAAACAGCGTTATCATTGTCTGTCTAATTTGGTAGCATAAGGGAAGACACTGCTTAAATATCAGGAAAAATACCAAAAACATATGGAAAAGGAAACAGTTTGGTTATCAGCAGTCCAATCTCGTTACCAGTGTTTGTAAACACATTTTGCGCTTAACGGCAATTTCAGTTTAGGTACCGACCATTTTGATTTCAGTGGGGGCGCCTGGGATTTTTTCCTAATAAATATTCTGTCCCTTGAACTGCTGAAAAAAAATATCCTGGCTCTGACTTGAAGGAAATAAATAAACAGTCCCCCAAATTGTTGAAAAAAAAATAATCCAGCCTTCTCTCACATTCTTGGAAAAATATAATCTGGATGTGAGTTCAATTAGAGGAAAAAAATAATATGGCTCCCTCTTCAGTCTATATGATAAATGTAGATCTACTTCATCAGCCACTGGATTCAACATGGAAATGTTTAATACATCCACAACTTCTGCTCAGAAGTTTATCGGAATCTCCAGTTGAAATGAGCTGTAGAAGACAGTGATAGTACTCATGTTACTCATGTTGTAATACATGTGATGTACATAGATCATGGTAGTAATACATGTGGTATACATTAGTAATGTGGTATACAATGGCAGTGGTGGTAGTAAATGTGTTGTATAAAGTGTTATAAAATGATCATGGTAGTAATTTGGTATACATTGATCATGGTAGTAATGAACATGATATTCATATAAAGTCATGGTTATAATTAATGTGGTATACTTGTCATGGTTGTAATAAGGCCATTATTTTTTGATAATTCGTTTTACGAACCCTCCTACGACAAAACGAAATTAGGTATTTTATTTTTCATTAGGGAATTTGATAGTTTATTTTTATTTTTCCCCTTCCTCCTACAGCTATTCTCTGTCTTGATGGTTCTTAAAACAAATAATAAAAAATAATGGCCTAAATGTGATATACATTGGTCATGGTAGTATGCAAATATTGCAATCTTGTGAGGGTGACAGTGAATATTTGTCAACCTTCTAAGGCTATTTATTTTATTACACTGAAAAATATGTTTGAAAAAGATATTTGGTTCTGCTAAATATTCCTTTGAAATAAAACATTAGAAAACATGGATCTCTCTGTTCAAAGTCACTATTCTCAGCACCTAGAAAATATCTTTTGGCGAATGGTTCTTTGAGTTCTTTCGGAATCTTTAGCTATGAACTCACGAGTAAACTTCAAATCATCTTCAGAAAGTTGTGCAAACTGTGTCAGCCATTTTAGTAAATGTTCACTGATTTTCATTTGCGTATGTATACATACACTGTTCAGCATAGGACATCCCAATACATAATTATAAACTTGCTTTGACTTCACAATTTGTACTGGGGTGACATTACCATTCAGTGACTCGCTCCATGGAGACAGTACACAAATAATACAATATTTTCATTGGGGAAGTCTAAGGTGGAATGTGTGTGAGGGGAGGTGGGGTTGATGGGAGGGGAGGGGCTGGAAGAGAACAGGATGCAGACAGGGTAACTGAAGAGAAACCAAAATAGAATAAATATTTGTCTATCTGGTGTGTTGGTGGTGGTGGTTTAGGAGTGGGGAAGGTGTGGGGTTTATGGGGCTAATGACATCTGCAGGCTTGCCATTGTTATTGGATGTATGCAGTGAGTTTCATTAAAATATATGAAGCTGCTGAAAAAACTTTAACTAAAACTCTAAGTTGAAAAAGAAATTATCATCTGGCTAAAATGAAATAAAAATTGATGACGCTTGTCAAGCTCCTTTGACAAAGATATATGGCTAGTGGGTATTGAAATAAATGGACTTGCCAACAAATAAAATAAAAGACATTCTAAGTTGAAATAGGCTACACATTTTCTAAAATACAATACAGGAAATATTTATCCAGGAAAAGGGCCATAACTTTGCTAAAATGCACTACAGCGTTATGGAACATGTGTACTAGCATCCACGCTTTACTGAAAAAAAGAAGTTGTATTAATAAAGTTGTATTAATAATTGACAATCACCTATTGAAATAAAGGACGTGCCTAACAACGTAAACCAGAATTTCGAAGTCGAAAAAAGAACATAAACTTGCTTAAACATAAACTTGCTTAAACGCAATACAGAGTTAATATGGAACATGTGTCTACTAGTGCCCTTGATATTCAAAGCTTTACTGAAGTTTTGTTTATGTACGACTTTCAGTTGTTAAAATAAATGGACTTGTCAAAAAAGAACTTAAACCAGAAATTCAAAGTAATAAAACGGTCATGCTTTTGCTTAAATGACATACAGAGTTATGGAACATGTGTCTAACAGTGTCCTTGATGGTACTGATGACATATTTCAAGTTTCACTGACCAGTGGTTGCTGAAATAACAGGATTTGGCCAACAACTGAAAACCAACCTCGACACAGACGTTGAGTAGACCTACAACAGCTCTTCTTATTCTCGAATAGTAAAACTTAAAACAAATATAAGCCCTCAATGACGAATGGTCAATGGGGAAATCATTATGAAGAAAATGTCGTAACTCTTGCGAAAGCTGCAATCATAGGAAACGATATTTTAAGAGCTACATCCCTTCATTTTGATGCATCATTCTCAAACGAATGTCAGATTGAGTCAAACGCATGAAATCTTGTGTTTCAATAATGCTGCAATGTTATGGTAGGTCCGACATAGAAATGATGTTTATTTGTGTCTATTTATTTAGCCGTTTAGCCGTGGGGTGTGTGTGCTGTGGAGAGGAGTGGCAATAAAGGACCTCTGTTTACATGTATGGGACATTAGGACAGGTGGACACTTTTCAGTCCTAGCTGTTTTCAAAAATGATACGTGCTCGGCATTGTTAAGCTATTAAAACATACCAAGGTATTAAGAGATTTTGAAAACGATGTGTTCCAAAAATGTTAATGTTGTATTTCTTTATTTGGCTCTTGCGGCCACTTTGAAATTGTAAAAGTAGTATCATTTTTTATTTTGAGTGTTATCGGCATCACCTATCTGTTAAGGTAAAACATATTTCAGAAAAATTGAACGAGAAATAATCGAGAAAACTTTTCTGTTTTTTTACAGTTTTTAGCATGGTGGCCATTTTGAATATCTAAAAATAGCACACAAGTAACTGTGTCAGTGTGGCCTTCTTTCTGAAAACTTGTACATTGATCTGAACTAGTTCTGTACGCCATTTGGTGCTTTTGTCCAACGTGTCTAGATAATTCCATATTGACCCCTAGCTATATGTGTTTAAACATGATTAGCGTTAGGGCTGTAGTTTAAGGTTGGTAATGAAACGGTGAATTGACACAAATAATAAAAAAAAAAAGTTATGTTTTACGTAAATTTAAATCTGTTTTCGTGGACAAAGGCTATAATCTGTGTAAATACATAACCTAAAATATGCAAAATATATCAATTATGCTATTGTCGTATATATTATGCTAGGTCGTATATATGCCCTTGCTTTATTACTGAAACTGTATATTTTATTCATGTAAAAATTAGTTACACAACATTTTTATATCGTTTGAAGCTGCCTCTGTCCGCCTACCATATCCAATACGAAATCCGCGATACCAGACAATGGAGTCCAGAGTAGCCTCGTTCAAGGAGTTTCCTGCTCGCGTGACTCAAACACCGCAACTGCTGGCAATCGCAGGCTTCTTTTTCACAGGTAAAGTCTATGATATTATAATAATTATATAAGCATTCCGAAGAAGATGTTATAAAGTGTTCGTTGGTGATTTTCGTGCGGAGTAATATGTTTAAAGTACAATGTCCTCAATCATGAAAAGCAGATTTGTGTTCTTGTTTGCAGTACAGTGCGGACCTACGATGCCATTGCGTTCGGACGCTGTGGTTTCTATAGGACCCTATATCTCATTTTTGTTAATTTGAGAAATCCGTGATAATATAATGTGTAAACCTAGTAAATAGCCTAATCTTCCTTTATTCTGTGTTACAGGGAATGGTGACGTGTGTCGCTGTTTCACGTGCGATGGTGGGCTACAGCACTGGGCGCCAGAAGATGATCCGATGGTAGAGCACGCGAAGTACTTCCCTACTTGTAATTACATTCAGCAGATTAAAGGAGATGAGTTTGTCGGGCAAGTGCAGGCCACTATGAACGGACAGGAGAGTGAGGTTTGCACATTTTAAATTCAATAAAGTGAAAAAGTAAACCATGTTCATGTAGAATAGAAAGTTTGAAAGTTTTAAATGCTTTGTTAAAGAAAAATACGTGAAGATAGACGGTGCAAGCAATAAGTATCAAAATCGTAGACCGATAGACGACTTTGAAGAGTCGTTATAGATAAACAGTTTCGATGTACTGTAAAGGGCATAGTTAATCTTATGTTTTTATATTGACAGGGTGCTACTGGTGGATCAACAAGTTCGACAAAGCAACATGCTGATAAAGCAGCGCACATGGGCAGATTGGGCTTAAAGGATGGATCAGGTAAGCGTATATATATTATCTTACATTTTTCGCCATGCTTTATGACGTACTTCTGAGAATTATATAACTTACAATTTGATGAAATTGTAAATAAAACAACTTGCTGTTCGGCAAAACAAAAAACACTTGTTATTAGTTTATTTTATTTTGCTTTACAGCTGGAGCAAACAAGAACGACACAAGTACCGATCCCGTTTGTACACCTGCCGCACAAGCTGGGGCAAACAAGAACGTCAGAAGTACCGATCCTTTGCGTACACCTGCCGCACAAGCAGTGTTGGACATGGGCTATCCAAAACACGTCGTTCAAAAAGCAATTGAGGCATTGAAGAAACAAGGTATATATAAAACAAATGCACAAAGGGTCGAGTAAACTGACGTTTATCCCGGCTGATACATACGGTAGTAAGTGTAAGTTGTGTTTGTTTGAACGGTGTTTTACGTCAGATCTATCACATGGAAGGCCCCATATGACGGCCAATTCCCATATTTCCTGGGTGGAACCAGTATTCTATATTTTCCGCCATCCATAAGTTTTGTAACTATTAAAAAAATTAAACATACCATTACTTCTGTGATAGTAAACCTTGAAAAGCAAACCAAAAAGGGTTTAAAGAGACTAACCCGCCAAAGAAAAAATAAAGTCCAAATTACACTAAAAAAACGTTCATCAAAACTCTATCCAGGTGTTCCGATCATATAATACCGTATCTGTGCAGATTAAAAGTATAGCGTTGTTTTGTTCACTGACTCTTAAACTACTCGTGATTGAATATGCGTGAAATGACTTATGAGTTGGTAATCTTAATTCGACGCATCAGTTTTTGGGTTTGCCTGGCTGGTTGAAGCCGTTTATATTGTGTCTATTGAGTTTGAATTCTCAAAATATGTAAATTATATATATACCTCGTCGTCAGTAGGTTTAGAAACGGTTTACATCTGTTGTAAAATGTGCCTGTTAATGTCGGGATAGCAGCTTAAAAACACTCCATGCACAGAATACTTCATGAATACTTCAGAGTGCGATTTGTTTTGTAATTCTTCACAGATTATTGCTTTATACTTGTTATATCATATAACAATTGCGAGGAATGATAGCTTTTATTTTTCTTCAAAAAGCTGTTTGTCAGACATGTGCGCATATATATAAATACAAAGATACAAGAATACGAGTTTTAAATGTTCAATTTCTGGTACGTGTTTCGGTGTAGAGCTTTTATGATACGGTGTATTATTTTCAAGATGGCGGATAATGTTTACGTCGGCAGGTAGGTGTCCAGTTATTTCACCTGGATTTTTCATATCCATCGTTTATATTAGATATAATCGTACTTGAAGTATCAGGGAAGCTCAAATGTCTTGAATCTTTCAGTTTAGAGTGTATGTAAACATCCGTTGATCCCATAAATGGCATAATGCAGATATTTTTTGGGTTTGAAAAATTTCACGATGATACGGTATGTACCCAGTGCTATTTTACCATGGTGCGGTGTAGTCCGAGAACATTTTAACAGATATCGATACGGTGTATCCTCAAACTGTTGATACGGTGTGGAACGAACTTATATGCTTGAAGTAGTTTTAGTTAACGATTTTGAATTAGTTTGCTGTTAAACTCTTTCAAGATATAACCACGATCTCCCAGTTGATAAAAAAACGTGTGAACCTGTAAATTCAGTTGTTTTGGAATGTTATCATGAAACGATCGCCTTATATACATATAAACACTATCAGTTGATGTTAAAAATGACTTAAAACCGTATACAAACATAAATTTTAGTTATTTATTTGTTTTTTAATCTGTTTGTCTTGATCCTTGGCCATGATGACTTTCATACTATTTTTGTTAAACTTGTTTAAAGGTTTATCAAAAGAGGTTATGACCCTATCATTTTGCAACGCACTGCATGCTTGATGGTGGACCCATTTACAGTTCGCCACTATGCTTTCCTCTTTAATTGTGCGATGACCGGACGGGCTGTGGATGACGTCTACCTAAAGCCCAAAAGGACGGTGACGTTGATGTTTATCTGCAATCGTGACTTGTCGTGCCCTGAATGGTTTATTCTCTTGTTGTTTTGGCTTCTGCCAAGCCATTGAGCACCTTCGTTGTGGCTTTCTATGCTATTGTTGTTTTGTATTTATATACACACGAGCATCTTTGTGGTTTGTGGCGGCAGAAAAACGTCTCCCCGCGCTTGCAATCAGTACTGTAATTCATTCGATCTTTGGAGATCGCTGAGCCCTATACTTATATTTAGTGATCGGTTGTACATTTTCAATTTCTTTTTGATTTCTTACTTATTTTCGATTCGGTGGTTCCACTACTCCGGCCAATAAAAGGCTCTGGGTATTGTTTAACCACTCATAGGATATGTTGTCTGCTTTTTAATTTAGTCTTTTGGTTGTTACTTGTGATACGCAGGCTTCGTAACCGCTGCACCCAACTAAATTCCTTTTTGTTTATTTCGCTCTTCGGGGCATACAATTTTATTAGATCCTGGGACCTTACGCCGCTGGATATAGGGGATGAAATAACGATGCAAATATCGCTATATCCACCGCCATATGCTTGCCGTCTTCGGGATGGTTACAATTCTGTACTGTGGATTTTTATGAATACTGAGTTCTGCTCAACCCGGGTTAAGAGGGCGTGAGCGGTAGCTAGCATATTTCACTACCGCTCAATCAAACCGAGACTGCAATATTTCGTATGTGTCGTGTTCGGCCGTTTCCAAAGTCCATTATCATACTCTTACTTATATTGCCTATTAATGCTGCCTGGTTGGTTAGAAAAAAGTTCATGACGGGGATTTTTTTATTTACACACCCGTTTTATTGGGAAAACAGTTGGGTAAGTTTTGAAGTTTGGTGCACCCTAGAATCTGTTTAAACCACCCCACCACACACACACCCAGCGGCCTTTTTTGCCACTGACCGTTCCAGGGCGATAACGCTATTGTCAATCCTTTTTGTGTTTGTGACGTCATATGCCTTTATTCTTTGTTAACATTGCCATTCATGTTTGTCCTTTTGCGTGTTTTTGGGTTTGCTGTGTTCTGTGAAAGCTGCATTTCCTGTTCGACTTTTATACTTATTTTAAAACGTTTAGCAAAAGGACTATTCAGCTTTTCTTCCTCGGCACCAATTCCAACTGTTAAATTATGTATGGAATCTTCCAAACTGTCGACTGCATCTTCACATAGGCTGTCATCAAACATGCAACATGTAAGTGCATACTCGTTGTATCCGTTATAATCATCAGTGTCGTTATCATTATCAGCCTACTGTAATTAATCTTTTATTTCTAATGTCCAGTCACTCTCGTCCACTTTCAGTTGACCATATTTTAAGATATTGTCGCTTCTGGGATTATTTCAAAGTTGTTAGTCATCAAACAATATTTTCCAGTTGTTTCATTCAGAATTAGCGAACGTATTCGGAGGATATCTCGACCGTCAACCTTTGAAACATGATCGAGGCATTCATGTAGGTCCGCAGGCGGTCGCTTACAGTAGAAGCATTGATGCATTTGCTTTACCGGTTCCATTTTGAGACTTTACAAATTGAACAAAAAATAAGATTAAAACGAAAAATAACAAACTACACTTTATGTTTATGACCGGTTTTACGCAATGTTTAACCTCAACTAATAGTGTTTATATATTTAAGGCGACTGTTTAAAGGTAACTTTCCAAATAAACGACAACAACTAAAGTTACAGGTCAAACAATGTTCCGTTTTGTATCGACTGGGCGATCGTGATTATATTTTGAAAGAGTTTAACAGCAAAACAATGCTTATTATAGCATTCAAAATCGTTAACTAAAACTACTTGAAGCAGATAAGTTCGTTCTACACAGTATCAAATATTTGAGGATACACCGTACCGATATCTGTTAGAATGTGCTCGGACTACACCGTACCATGGCAAAATAACATTTGGTACACACCTTATCATCGTGACATTTTTCAAACCCAAGAAAACATCCACATTATGCAAGTTATGTGATCAAAGGATGTTTACGTACACTCTAAACTGAAAGATTCGAATAGTTATGCACCTTCTAGGAGTCAGAATGCCCCTAAATGAATCCCAGACACCAAAATAGTGGTCGTCTCTCGGTTCATTTTTTGAAATAGAAAGCCACTGGTTGTGAGAGCTGATTGTGGTTTTAAAAACGGAGATCTGTGAGATTGACAGGAATAATTCAAGACATTGGACCTACCCTGATACTTCAAGCACGATTATATCTAATATAAACGATTGGTATGAAAAATCCAGGTAAAATAACTGGACACTTACCTGCCGACGTAAACATTGTCCGCCATCTTGAAAATAATACACCGTATCATAAAAGTTCTACACCGAAACACGTACCAGACATTGATGTTACACCATTTTAAATCTCCTAAACACACGTATTAAAGGGAAATAAGAATACCTCTGTTCATGAATGTAATTTACCTCAGCTGTTAAGGCTTGAAGGGTTTGAACGGGAAACAATAAAGCAACATAATGTATTGCGTTTATTACTTATTTCAGGTACAATTAATTGCACTGCGGACGAGATAAGTATTGAAATACTTGACAACGAGAGCAAATGGAACGAAGCATCACCAAATGAAAACGCTGCACAGAATAACACAGGTATACGTATGACTCGTTGTGAAATATGTGTCTATTAATGTAATAAATGAAACATATCTAAAAGGACGATATTAATTGAAATGCATGTTCATGTTTATTTCTTAAATATTACTTCAGGTCAATCAATGCTGCTGGCTGAGAATGAGAGATTGAAGAATCTGATGAGATGCATGTTGTGTCTCACTGGAGAGACAGATATACTGTGTCTACCATGCACGCATCATAGGATGTGTCATGAATGTGCTAAAGAGGTCACCAATTGTCCAGCGTGTGGTCATCGAATACAGGAGAAGATCAGGACATACATGGCATGAACTGCACTGTGTGTTGTGGCGGTAGATGTAGATATAATGTCGATATAGTCTAATAGGAGCGTAAGATTACTGATTGGTTAATCGACACGAAAAGGTAAAGTATAGCCGATTCATTGCCAGAACCCTTGCACGTACTGGTCAATCATGGCTGAGAAAAGATCCAAGACCCAAGAAAAATATATAAAGTATGCTCAGATGAGAAAAAGTAATCTAAGAAAATGAGAACGTCAAGCGACAAAAGAGACTGATGGGCACATTACGCATTGAAAATACGCAAAGCGCGGAAACGTGTATGACAGAACGCCGGACCTAAGTCATGCTGTGATGCAATGTAGGACAATCATGTATATAAAGAGATAGCAATAATACATGAATGAATGGATGAATTGATCAATACATAGGGACACCGTTTGTTTAGATTCATATCTATAGAAAATATCAGTGCTTTAGCTATTGTATCTAAAAACTGTTTATATTCGACTGGAATCTGTCTTATTAAAAAATGGCCCTATGTAAAAGTTTCAAAGTAGTTTCCGAGCGAATTACTCTAGTGACTCCTGACACGTACATATTACTGACCATATCAAGTCACAAACTTCTCAAGGTATACACACTGGGATGATAATGCCTGACATACAAAATGCTTTCACTCATACTTGTCAAGCTTTAACACAGATAGTTTATGTAAGTTATGTATTTGCATTTTTTTACTCCCCACTATAACATGACGAAATCCAAAGATGCTCCTAATGCTTAATGGAAACTTTATTCCAAATTTTTCACAATGCAACACTTCAGCGAATACAACGTTAACCAGTCCATAATAGCACTTTTTGTATAACAATGAACGGAATATTATATATTATTTCGATTTAAACACTGATTTTATACTGGAGTTTGTTAATATGTATAATTAATACTTTATCAATGCTAATATGTGTAAATAATACTTTATCCAACATTAATGTTAGCACTGTATGTCCTCTAATGAGTTATCCTTACCCAATTTCGTTTCCGCTTTTCCCGGTTTAAGGTAAACTCAAAGAGAATTGTATGTTTTTTAGCACTGTCCACCAGAACAGAGTGTTTAAGTGAACGTTTATTTGTCTTCGCTCAAGGGTTATGTTTGACTTATTGCAAATCACATGACTTTTAATCCTTATCTAATTACGTTAATCATTATCTAATCACGTGATTTTGAATCATTATTTAATCATCATTATTATGCAGTCATTAAATAATGATTCAAAATCACTTGTTACCTTTTTTGACAATAATGTTGATAAAAATCTATGTTATACATGTCCAGATATAGTTAAATATACCGCCCCAGTCTGTTATATACAGAGAAAAGTGTATTATAGTGTACTTTATGATTAAAAATTGATTTTAATAACAATGTCATTTAATTATATAAGTTACATGTATATCTTTTAAAGCAAACGTTGTTAATCAGTTTATTTCAAATATGATTTGATGTGTTATTCGATTTAGTGGTTGTCTATTTTATCTATGTTTATAAAGCACTTAAACGAATGTATGTGTGCCAGTAGTAGCTCAGAGTTATTTACATATATCTTATTGCAGATTTTAGTATGAGAGGTCGTTCAGGTATTTTTCACTATTTAGTAGTATCTTTAATTTAATTATGGATATATTTATTTATAACTAAAAATTGATCGGCTTTGTATGTCTGTTCATTTGATAAATCAGTTTGTTTTACAGTAAATATGCATCACAAATTGTACATTGTCTGTCTGTCCATCCGTCTTATCTATCTATCCATCCATCCAGCCATCCATTTATATATCTATCTCTATTTAACGAAACCAATATGGCAACGTTGATATGTACATTGTCTGTCTGTCCGTCCGTTCGCCTGTCATATCCATCAATCCATCCATCCCTATTAAAAAAAACGATATTGCAACGTTGTCGATCTTACAGTCAAATCTCTTAGAGTCAAGTTGTAAGCTCACATATTCATCTCAACAAGGTTTGGAACAAAATCAAATTGTATGTGTTATAAATTAATTATGTATGTCCAAGTCACATAGGGTTCAAAGTGTGGGCTTTTAGAAAAAAGCATGATAATAAAATACAACAATATGTCATTGTGCACATTGTGAGGAAAAAAATATAAAAAATGGATACATTTTCATAAATTATGTTTTTTCATCTACTTTAGGTAATAAAATACATTGGTTTCTTCGAAGAGGTTGGATAACATATTAATACAATGGCAATATAACATCGCCATAGTGTTGATGTGTAATACTTAGTGGGTGTAATAGCAGTATGCATGTGCAACAAAACTAGCACATTGAAGTATTAACAAGTTTTAAGCTGTTTTAATAAGCTTTTGGTTGATATTGTCAAAGCAACCAAAATATGTCACTGAAGCCCTAAAGAAGGCATTTAAGCAATGCTCCAGATAAAAACGCATTAAAACTAAAACTAAGGCGTACAAAAACGCATTTAAAAATCGCCGATAGATATTGAGAACCAATTTCCCAGGTACACACTTAATAGCTTAAACAAAGATGGTCCAGTCATACTCAATGTATTTAAGTGATCAAGTGCTCCAGCAAAATCTTACTAATAGATGCGTACAATAAAAAAGAAATGGCCCTTTTTTCGGGTGTTTGACACAAATTATTGCCATAAAAATTATAATAAGAAAGACAAGCAATGTTGAATGTATATGTAAGGGGAAGGGAAAATACGCAATATATGTTTATGGTAATAACTAGAGAGTAAACATTTTACATTAATGCTTTGTCAGAAACTTGTTTTAAGAATACGCATTTGTAAATGTAAATATGTTTGTTTTTGTTTTTCATGCGTACAACACGCATGGTGCTGTAAGTTTATCTGGAGCACTGTTTAAGTATTGCTTAAGCACATTATTGAAGAACACGTTCTATCTTTTTTAATGAATTTATTTCCCAAACCAATATCATTCCACAAACTAATGCAATGAAATACAAACTCTTTCAAAATTATACTGTAAATAATAATTGATTTGCATAAT
Organism: Cyrtodaria siliqua; assembly: GCA_037043455.1. NCBI lineage: Eukaryota > Metazoa > Mollusca > Bivalvia > Adapedonta > Hiatellidae > Cyrtodaria > Cyrtodaria siliqua. The sequence goes on along the minus strand of JAWPHD010002608.1, from coordinate 54,007 downwards.
AATAGCCAGACGTAAACTTTATGACTAATTATTGTTAAGCATATAAATTGTTTGTGTATGCATGTAATATGTTTTGTAGTATGTACCGTGCATTAACGTACTGCATGTTTTGTGCTTGACCCTTTTACAGTTCGCCACTATGCTTTCCTCTTTGATATTCGATGGACGGACATATTGTGGACCCTATGGTAACTTTTACCTAAATCTTCAAAGGACGAGCCTTTGATGGTTGTGTTAAATCTTGTCTTGTCGTACCCTTAATGTCAAATCATTGAGGACTTGATTTGTGGCTTTCTAGGCTTTTCTGTTTTTATATTCATAAATACATGATCGTGTGTCTGTTATACTTATATTTACAATTAATACTGCTTTGTTTGTTAGAGAATACATAACCTGTCGGTTGTATCTTTATTTACACTATCCCGTATTATTGGGATGACAATAGAGTAATGTGAGGTTTGGTGCACCCTAGAACCTGATTTAAATCCATCCAACTCAGCGGCCCTTTTTGCCACTGACCGTTCCAAAGCGGTAGCCCTATTGTCAAGTATGTTATGTTTATGATGACATATCTTGCGGCGTAACTGTGGTTTATATCTATGCTGCGTGCTTTTGGTAGACTTTGGTACTTGAATTTCCTGCTCGACTTTTTATATTTACTTTTAGAGCTGACTCAATAAGTTTTTTGTTTTGTTCTATTAATATTTAAATCGATATAAATAACAAATGGTACACATTTCGGCGCTTAGACTTATGTAAACATATTCACAAATATTCACAAATATTCATGTGACAGATGACTTTCTTCAAATTCTACTGAGACTCACCCTGAACCTGTAGAAACATAGCTGTGTGCATAGGAGTATGTCCTTTGAGCACTTTCAGCCACCAGTGCAGGTTATGTTCCAATTAAACCAATTAGTTCATAACATCCTAATGAGTAATGCCTCATTAATGGGTAATTAATGCCTCAACGAGTCTAAATTGGGATCCATTTGTGTTCTGAATGACCCAAGCCGAGTCTGAGTGCAAAGATTCGGAGCAGTTTGAGGTCAATTAGCCCGATATGTTGAGCTAGGTTAACCGAAAAGAAGAATACAATTCTTTATTAAAATCAGTATCATTTACACAAAAAGAATACATAGAATAGAGGATATGTGTTTGTTTTGAGTGAATATAGGATTTATTTCATCGAGAAGTGAGACAATTTTATGTTTTCACGAGTGCTTTAGTTTAGCACGAGTGAAAAACGTCCCGTTTTCAAACGTGCGTATACAAAGGAAGTTTGAATTGTCATAGTTGGAATAATAGCCTTGGGTTTTTTAACACCAAAGGCAATGTATCTTTAAGACTATATGTGTCATCCTCTCCCCAGGGCCAGTGAAGTTACAATACACTCAAATGAAAAAGAAACGCATCACTTTTAGTGAGCCCATATTTTTACTACTGGATCTGTTTTTCGGCGTGATTGTAATAACGTGTGATATGCAAATGAAATAGTGTTTACGTTATTCCAAAAATATATTCATAGTTATTGATATTGCCACATTTCATTAAAATCCAAATACAGGAAATATATAAAAAATTAATCTGGTTAGGTGGTGCGTTTCTTTCTCGTTAGAGTATATGGTGGTAATGTGGAAGAGATTAGAGGGATGTTGACATTTAATGAACAGACCGATGGACGGACGGACTGACGGACAAGGTCAGTAAGTGTTAAGAGTGTAGGAGATAAATGTGTGTTATTGTGTGGAATGTATGTACGCATATAAGGTCAAAATGGAGGAACAAAGGAAGAAAATGAAAGGAAGAAATGAAAGGAAGAAATAAAGAAAATTATGGACCATAAAATCAAATGGAACAATAAATGTAAAACATACCAATTCTAACAAGGGAACAAATGAATGCAACAACATTAGAACGAACATAGCTGTGTAAAAAATTAACATAGGACAAAAGGCATTATGGAATGTAATAACATTTGCAATAGGTACGGAATGGATAATAAGTTATTTTGAATGAAAGTTGATTAGACACAAGAAAGGTTACAAGTATATGGCACCAAACAGGAATGAATAGAGTTTGTTTTAGTGCACCAACACAAAACAAGATGCCCAAGAGGACATGTGGACGCTCTACTGGCTAAAGATAAAGTTTATGCACAAGGGGCCATAACTCTTTTAAAAATGAAGACCCTATCGTATTAACGAGGCAAAATATAGCATTTTTAACTAAATCAAGGCTGGCTGGTTTTCGAACTTGTCCAAGCTTTTATTGATATTAACAATCTGGTAATTTTTGGTAAAGATCGGATGAAAAATGAAGACCCTATCTTCTTAACGAGGCAAAATATAGCCTTTTTTAACTAAATCAAGGGCCATAACTCCACTGTTACTAGTCCGATCTGATCTGGTTTTCAAACTTATGTGAGCTTTTATTGTTATTAACAAGATGGTAAAGTTTGGTAAAGATCGGATGAACAATGAAGCTCCTATCGTCTTGATAGTCAGTGAGAAGAGAGTATTAATACTCATTGTGAAGGGAGCATTAATACTCAGTGTGAAGGGAGTATCAATACTCAGTGAGAAGAGAGTATTAATACTCAGTGTGAAGGGAGTATTAATACTCAGTGTGAAGGGAGTATCAATACTCAGTGTGAAGGGAGTATCAATACTCAGTGAGAAGAGAGTATCAATACTCAGTGTGAAGGGAGTATCAATACTCAGTGAGAAGAGAGTATTAATACTCAGTGTGAAGGGAGTATCAATACTCATTGACAAGAGAGTATTATTACTCAGTGTGAAGGGAGTATTAATACTCAGTGAGAAGAGAGTATTAATACTCAGTGTGAAGGGAGTATCAATACTCAGTCAGAAGAGTATTAATACTCAGTGTGAAGGGAGTATTAATACTCAGTGAGAAGAGAGTATCAATACTCAGTGTGAAGGGAGTATCAATACTCAGTGTGAAGGGAGTATCAATACTCAGTGAGAAGAGAGTATCAATACTCAGTCAGAAGAGTATTAATACTCAGTGTGAAGGGAGTATTAATACTCAGTGAGAAGAGAGTATCAATACTCAGTGTGAAGGGAGTATCAATACTCAGTGTGAAGGGAGTATCAATACTCAGTGAGAAGAGAGTATCAATACTCAGTGAGAAGAGAGTATTAATACTCAGTGTGAAGGGAGTATCAATACTCAGAGTGAAGGGGGTATCAATACTCAGTGAGAAGAGAGTGTTAATACTCAGTGTGAAGGGAGTGTCAATACTCAGTGAGAAGAGAGTATTAATACTCAGTGTGAAGAGAGTATCAATACTCAGTGTGAAGAGAGTATCAATACTCAGTGTGAAGAGAGTATCAATACTCAGTGTGAAGGGAGTATCAATACTCAGTGAGAAGAGAGTATTAATACTCAGTGTGAAGGGAGTATCAATACTCAGTGTGAAGGGAGTATCAATACTCAGTGAGAAGAGAGTATTAATACTCAGTGTGAAGGGAGTATCAATACTCAGTGTGAAGGGAGTATCAATATTCAGTGTGAAGGGAGTATCAATACTCAGTGAGAAAGGAGTATCAATACTCAGTGTGAAGGGAGTATCAATACTCAGTGAGAAGAGAGTATTAATACTCAGTGTGAATGGAGTATCAATACTCAGTGTAAAGAGAGTATCAATACTCATTGAGAAGAGAGTAGTAATACTCAGTGTGAAGGGAGTATCAATACTCAGTGTGAAGAGAGTATCAATACTCAGTGTGAAGGGAGTATCAATACTCAGTGTGAAGGGAGTATCAATACTCAGTGTGAAGAGAGTATCAATACTCAGTGTGAAGGGAGTATCAATACTCAGTGTTAAGGGAGTATCAATACTCAGTGTGAAGAGAGTATTAATACTCAGTGTGAACTAAATCAAGGGCCATAACTCCGCTGTTACTAGTCCAATATAAATGATTTTCAAACTTATCTTAGCTTTCATTGATATTAACAATTTGATAACATTTGGTAAAGATCGGATGAACAATGGAGCCCCTATCGTCTTAACGAGGCAAAATATAGCATTTTTAATTAAATCAAGGGCCATAACTCCGATGTTACTGGTTCGATATGGCTGGTTTTCGAACTTGTTCGAGCTTTCAATGACATTAACAATGTGGTAAAGTTTGGTAAAGATAGGATGAAAAATGAAGGCCCTATTGTCTTAACGAGGCAAAATATAGAATTTTGAACTAAATCAAGGGCCATAACTCTAGCGATACTGGTCCGATCTGGCTGGTTTTCGAATTTGTTCGAGCTTTCATTGATAGTAACAATCTGGTAAAGTTTGGTAAAGATCGAGTGAAAGATGAAGGCCCTATCGTCTTAACGAGGCAAAATTTAGCATTTTTAACTTAATCAAGGGCCATAATTCCGCCGAAACTGGTCTAATCTGGCTGGTTTTCGAACATTGATATTAACAATCTGATAAAGTTTTGTAAAGATCGGATAAAAAATGAAGCCCCTATCGTCTTAACGAGGCAAAATATAGCATTTTTAACTAAATCAAGGGCAATAACTCCGCTGTTAATAGTCCGATCATGCTGGTTTTCGAATTTGTCCGAGCTTTTATTGATATTAACAATCTATGCAAGTTTGGTAAAGATCAAGTACTAAATGAAGGTGCTAGAGTGTTCACAAGGCTTAATATGGCATTTTTTAGCAAAACAAGGGCCATAACTCCATTGAAATTATTTCGATCTTGCCGGTTTTCGAACTTGTTTGAGCTTTTATAGATATAAAGACACTGGCAAAGTTAAGTAAAGATCCAATTAATATTGAAGGCCCTAGAGTGTTCACAAGGCAGAAAATAGCATTTTACAGAAAAAACAAGGGCCATAACTCCGGTGTTACTGATCCGATTCAGCTGGTTTTCGAACCTGTTTGAGCTTTTATTGATATTAACAATCTATGCAAGTTTGGTAAAGATAAAATTATAAATGAAGGTGCTAGAGTGTTCACAAGGCAGAAAATGGCATTTTTCAGGAAAAAAGGGCCATAACTCTAGTGTTATTGACCCAATTCAACTGATTTTCAAACTTGTCTAAGCTACAATTAGTATTAATAATCTGTGGAAGTTTGGTAACGATCAAATAATAAATGAAGGTGCTAGAGCTTTCACAAGGCAGAAAATAGCAATTTTCAGAAAAAAATTAGGGCCATAACTCCGGTGTTACTAGTCTGATTTAGCTTGTTTTCGAACTTGTCTGAGCTTTTATTGATATTAACAATCTGTGCAAGTTTGGTAAAGATCAAGAATTAAATGAAGGTGCTAGAGTGTTCACAAGGCTTAATATGGCATTTTTCAGCAAAACAAGGGCCATAACTCCGGTGAAATTATTTCGATCTAGATGGTTTTCGATGATATTAACAATCTGTTAAAGTTTGGTAAAGATCGGATGTAAAATAAAGGCCCTAGAGTGGTCACAAGACAAAAGTTAACAACGGACGACGGACAGACGACGGACGACGGAAGACGGACGACGGACGGACGACGGACAACTCGCCATCCCATAAGCTCTGCTGGCCCTTGGCCAGTAGAGCTGAAAATGGCGTGGTGCATAAAAAGCCTACCTGCAGAAGCGAAACAAACTGTTGGTGCAGACATGCTATATATACGCAAGAACCATAGTTATGACAAAATGCAACCATGCTGACAGTGAAGATGTTTAGATAGCATAGGCAATTACCAGTAGCAAGAACAAAACAATGTAGAAATGAATTATAAAGGACTAGAAATTACAAATTGAAACAAAAGGCCAAAGAGGGCCTGGGAGCGCTTTCCTGGATCAATGGATGCCATGTGTTGAATAATAAAAAGTAATTGTTAACTATGGTGGCATATAACTGCCGTCGTGATAATTTAGTCGCGATACTTTTTTCAACTATTAAGACGACTTGTAAGCCCTTATAAGATGTCTTATAAGAAAATCTACTCCAAAAAGTATCGTGACAAATTTCTTTACTAACTCGCCGTAAAGTTGTGATAATGCTCTGGAATGATAGTCAAGTTAGATTGAGTGAAGCGAGACATGCGCAGTGAAGCAGTCTATCCCCTCCCTTAAAATCCGAGTGGTCCGAAGATTAAAAACTAACGCGAGATATTAATCGAGCATGTCACTTAAGAGCATTATCATGACTTCATGGTTAAAGTTTGTCGTGGTATTTATCTAGATTTTGTTCTTATAAGTCGACTTATAAGGGCTTAAAAGTCGTCTTAATAGCTAAAAAAAGGTTCGCCACTAAATTATCTCGACGAAAGTTATATGCCACCATACGTATATGCCACCATAGTTAACAGCTAAACTATGTGTACTGTTAACAACTCTGTTACAATGCATGCTTGTATGGAAGCTTTAATGTACCCCACAGATGATGTGATCATTATTGGATCATTCTATAATATATGTCGTTTTGCTTGAGTTTTAAAGGGAATGTAACAAAACAATGCAATGTAAGAAAGTGATGAAATGTGGATACATTAAAACGAAGTAAAAGCACTTACGCAGAAAATGACATGACTTGAAAGGGATACAGATATTGAGTATAACCAAATAACTGTCTGTTTTTTATTGAGTGAAATGAATTCATGAAAACATGAACATAGACATAGTAATGAATTTGCGAGTTTGAAAAATAACAGGTTTTATTTATTGATTGTACATGAATCCGGACATTTTCTGCTTCATTTAACATCCATTAGCACATTGATTTCTATATATTATGCGATAGTACTTTTAGTGTGGGTTACGAGTTCAACCCCACGAGGCGGTACTACTTTTATTTACTGTTATTGAATTCCATCAAACATTCTTGTTTTCATTGAGTGGATAATTGTGTATTTTTTGTCAACGTAATTATTTTATGTTTTATAACCTAAATATTACGGACAGTGTTCCTGTAAAACACTAATACAAAAGATGATGATTATATTTCAGATTATTGTGTTTGACAACTATTTTCTTATCGCCATTCGAATTATAATTAACTGGTTCCCTGTTTCAACTTATAACTTATATTATGATCATATACAGAGATCAAATGCTTTAACGACAATTACCGCATGATCATGACGATGCGGTTCATTTATTTATACACCATACGTATATGTTATGAAGACAACATTTTACAAGTCTGAATTGCATACTTAGAAATGTAAATAAATAATAAAACTAGAAATCTACTTGACATGCTTAAAGTTCAAGCATTTACCGGAATATCCATTGTGTTTTATAAGTTTTGACCCACTCCAAAATGCGTTGTTACTGTTAGCAAGAACATTACTTATGGGGATCCACCTAAACAGCAAACAGTTTAGATCGAAATTTAATTATTCAAAGGCCTACTGTACCGTTTTTCCGTTAACATTTAAACACCATAGACACACTACACTGATGGAAACGTAATGTATAAATATGAAATACAAGTTATTAACGTGACGTTGTTAATCGACGTTCTTTTGACGTTACAAAACGTTACCAAACATTGTGCGCGACGTCTATACTTTGCAGTGTACTACTGTGTTAGCACGCAAAGAGCTTGATCAATTGACTATTCATTTCCGAAATACCTAACTACTCAGGCGGGCTATCCGGTAAAGGTTCAATAGGCTGAGTGATCATATTTATTGAGAAATTTAACTACAAAATATTCAATAGAACGTTATTCAATGCATATTGTATATATTTTTGGTATATTCATGCCGAGTAACCTCGTTCACGATACGTACTCTAACAAACAGTTGTATTTATCGACATTATATACCGTATCAAAAAATACTCTTCAGTGTAAAGATAGAAAAAACCACCCATGACCAAAATGAACGTTATTATAACCAAATACAAATAGCACTGCCTGATGGCAGCGCAATAACACCAGCAAAAGCTGTATTTATTCTGTCATAGAAGCTTTAGAATATTCCAATAACCTCGAATGAGTGATGTATCACATCATAAACACAATAACATTATGTGATGTCAAATGTAAACAATAAACATTTAATTACTCATCCAGAAACGTATATATGTTACTAATTATAAATGAATGGCCTTGCATGACAATAACATGTTTACATAATAACTTGTTACATTATTCTTAAAAATATGCGTACGTAACGCTATAATTAATCAGAAATGATATCAAGGTAACAAATGTTACAGTATCATTTTAAAATGTCGTTTATGGCTAAATATATCATTATTCGTGTACGTATGGCAGTACGATCTCTTTACAGGAATAGAAATACAAAGAAACGAAACAATGATAGTCTTAATCAGGTAAATTCATTTGGGATTAAAATTAGAACTGTATTGTTAATACATTCCTGTGGTTAAACTCTATCCTTCAACTTGAACTTACAAAGCTATGTTATCAGTTACAAATGCGGAAGTTAGTCATTTAATATACACATAAGGAAGTAGACATTGTTTGTCATACAGTTGCTATCACGAACAGGTGCATGCAATGCTTCATATGTGATAAATTGTTGACAATGAATAAAAGAATGAGTGTTTGTTTTAAAATGGACTGTTTTATGGGGTTTCAAGCATCTGGCCAGATCAGTGAGCACAATTGACTTCAAAGTGTTAGCACTTCCGGTTAGCAAGCTACAATCGAATTTCACCGCAAGTCTATTGTAAATGCTATCTAATATCTGCCACCTTTCCCACCCCTACCCCATAGCCATACAAGCATGTTTTCCTTATACTGGATAGTTAGCGAAACAACCGTGAACTAAACAAATAAAATCTAAACAATACATGTGGTTGATTGATGGTGAAGTAAAAAATACAATTTTACCAATACTGAGCCAATTATGTCATCGAAAATATATATGCGTCTATGTCCGGTGATTCATTGCGGCTCGATATTCCGTCATTTTCTGTACGAGCTGCCCACACAATCGCCACAAAGAAAGTTGTTCATTGGATGTGGGGTGGGGTTATTGCGTTTCTTAAGTATTTTGTAACCTAATTAACTCATTTAAACCCACGGACGAGAATGAAAAAAAGTGCTAAAGAAAATAATGTGGACGGTGAAAATCTGAGCCTAGTTCCGCCAGAGACTAGTTCAGCTGTCACAGCTCAAAATCACAATATCCTAAGAGCGAGCATCATAAACATCCCCTTTATCCATGGACATTCCATCTAAAGACGTATATAATGATGTAGCACAGACGCGTTACCTTAGAATCAGACGGAGCTCAGACATGTTAACAGAGGATACATAACCCTAGAATCATGAGTTAGTCAAGGTAACGAACCTAAACAAACAAACAAAGACACCTCCTTTCTCTCAGGATTTACACCAAATTTCACCCGCATGTTTCTTATATGCATGTTATATTATGTGCAGAATTTCTGGTCGCTGTGACCTACTTCCAACGCAATTTAGGTCACATCCGGTCTCCGCTACGACATGTGTATATTGCTTCTTTCTCGCAAGATTTTCACCAAACTTCATCGCAATGTTCGTTATATATCTAACAGCATATACAAAAAGTCGGGTTGATGTGACCTACTATAAAAGAAATATATCTCACATCCGGTCTCTGCTACGACATGCATCACTGTTAATGACATTAATTTAATTAAATATTAAGTATGTAAGTGGGATTGAAAGTGGACAAATCAAAAATCTGGGGTACTTCACAATATGCCGCGACATGTAGCCCGGGTCTTCAATTTAAGTAAGCGGGACACGAATCTCTTTAGAAAATGGCGCACGCTATGGGCAAGCATCCAATGTGTCCCAATAGAATATGGCTATTCCACTGTTTGAATGTATAAACTGACGGTAGAGATCTATCTTGCATTTTATTATCATTACACGTTATTGCTGATACTCTAACAACTGGCAAATAATGTAAACATAGTCAAATAAATTCCGAAGAAATGGCGGATTGAAAAGCGATATTATAAACAGGATAACAGCAAACTGAATTTGCTGATGCCAGCATTGTATACCTCATTACTTATTTCCTATTTGTGCTACATGACGGTATAAAAAATGTAAACCTGTAGCAGCCATGCGAAAGTTAAGTTTAAACTACAGTTAGTTGCAAAATAGTATTGGTTAGTTCGTGGTCATCTTGAATGTAATTGCAGCTTAAAAACTTGTAAAAGCTAACCGTAGGGATTCTTTAAGTGACATTACATCGACATTTAATGAGCAAAGGGATGTAAAGGTGTCTAAAAGTAAAGTGCAACACCATCTAAACAAACATGGATTTAATGTAAGCGTTTCTCGAGAAAAAAAGATTGTGGTCAGAGAGATAAACAGGCATAAGCGGTTGTCATGGTGTTTGAAGAAAAGAAGATGGGCTGTAAATGTACATTGGGATAGAGTGATCTTCTCAGATGAGAGCAACATTGTGCTTGGCAATGATAGCAGGGTTTATGTTTGGAAAAGAGGGGCGACGGATACCGGCTAGACTAAGTACCAGAGCTTATAGAAAGGTATGCTTTGGGGGCGTAGCTGCTGGAAGAGTGTATGGACCACAGTATTGCTAAAGTTATTGTGAATATAAACTCTATGAAATACCAGAAAATGCTTGAAGAAAATCTCTGGTCAGTTATTGATAGACATTTTCCTGATGAAAAATATATTTTCCGGGATGTGTATGCCCCAGTGAATTGATCTAGAGTGCTTCAGCAGTAAAGAGCTACAAATAAATTAAGATCTCTTTCCGGGCCGGTGTCAGGAAAAAAATCGACCCCATGAAATAATGACCTTCCGATCATTTTGCTATGTAGTAAAATGACTCCCCTTCTGTGAAATGTTGACTCCATACGTAAAATGTTGACGCCAGAAGGAGGTCAATTTATTACAGTAAAATATTAATAGAATGACCACTAGATATAACGGGTATTGCATTTTGTTTATATTTTTATATGTGCAGATAAGGCAGTTGTGAATATTTTGTCAAAATAAACAAATTGAAACTTTTTTACTTTGCAAACATAGCGCACCTATTATCAAATGCATATACACGTGCCCAATAAATGTATCTAGTACATACTTACCTTTAAATCATCAGAATAAAATTACAAACTTAAAATTGTGGTCTGAAAATAAACCTTTAGATTGTACCAAGTTATCGAGAAGGGTGATTTTCAGACGTCGATTTTAAGTAACGCTCTAATCGGTGCTCATGAATGCCTGTCACACGACCTTCACGGTCGTTGTTATCTTAAAGGGACTGTGCGTTTCTTGGTTACGAATATGCATGGTTAATTGTATCCAATAATAAAATATTTAAATGTTTTCCTTTCTTTGTAAGCAATGGCCCATTGTTTACGTTCTGAAAAACAAATAGTCATGATTTCGTAAGATAAGAAGACATTGCAACACAAATTTCTACATAAATAGGCTAGCCTAAAGTAGCTATATATTATATTCATGACATGTTTTATTATTTATAAAATCATTCTTGTTTGGGTGTACGCATACAGGTACTCTACACAACCCCTTAATAAGATAATCGCTGAATAAGTGACGCTTAGAAGTTAGAAATATCGGCCATATGTGCATGTACATATGTGCATGTATGTGTACATGTATACATGTGGTTATCTACGAAAGACGAAAGGGCATGTATGAACAAATATTTCATGCGTTCGAGGTAATATTAAGTAAGTGCACACGAGATAATTTGCCACCTGTGGTAGTGATACCGCTTCTCATTGAGTATCGATACGCCCTCCACAAACAATTTTAACTTCTATAAAACCTCCCAATTTGGTATTGTTAAGTACCTCTCTATTGAGTATTGAATAGATAACCCCTCCCCATTGAGTACTGTTACTCCTCCCCATTTAGTATTGATACCACATTCCACATTGGGTATCTATAATACATCTATATTGAGTATTGATACAAGTACTCCTCCACATAGAGTATTGAAGGGGTATCAATACTTGATGGAGAGATTTTATAGGTATTAAATGTGGAGGTGGGTCAATACTTAATGGGGACTGGGGAGGGTATCAATACGCAATGTGGCGTGGGGATCACTACTCAATGGCGAGGGGTATCAAAACTCAATAGCGTGGGGTATCAATACTCAATAGGGACGGGTATCAATACTCAGTGGGAAGGGGTTATCAAAACTCAGTGAGGAGGGAGTATCGAAACTCGACGATACTGAATGTGGAGTTAGTATCAATACTGAATAGCGAGAAGGTATCAATACTCAATGGGGATGGTGTATTAAAATTCAGCAGGGAGTGGGTATCAATACTCAATCGGGAGTGGGTATCAATCTGGAAGGGGTATCAATATTCAGTGAAGAGTGGGTATCAAAACTCAATCGGAAAAGGGAATGAACACTTATTAGAGAGGGTGTATCATTACTCAGTAAGGAGGGAGGTAATTAATACTCAGGGAGTATCAATACTCAATAGCGTAGTGGTACCACCCAGCAGGTATTTTTCATCAGTACAACGTTGGTACAACGTAATAATCCATCGTTGTTCTGACACAGTCAAAATGAAAGTTTTTAGACGCCTTTTTTCGACGACAAACGGACGTCAAAAGCCAACGTTGTATTGATGTTGGATTAACAGTCACTAGTCAAAATGAAAGTTTTTTAGATGTCATTTTACGACGTTGTACCGACGTAAAAATCCAACGTTTTATTGACGTTGGATTAACAGTCAGGATGAAACTGTTTTAAACATCATTTGCCGACGTTGTACCGACATAAAACCCACCTTCGTATTGACATTGGATGTTGTATTTTATTCTACTTGTGATTTTCTCTCTCATTTAATGTTTGAGTTATATTGTCCAACTTCTAAGGTTGGACAGTTTTATCCACGTATCAGTGGTCCTACAAGCTGCAGAGTGAACAAAGCAGCACATGTTTTTTTGTGTTTTTCATAAATCTTTATTATCATATATACAATAAATCCAAGTGATGTAAACAGTCACTCGGACGGCACTCTTAGATAATAAAGAGATGAAAAAGTATTACTTTACTGAAAATTATTACTTCAACTGTGTAATGTACATTATATATAATCTGAAATGTTCTTTTAATCACTGTTCACTATTTACACTCACTGTTCATAAAATCTGTTCACTGTTCAATATTTGCACTGTTCAAATTTACACTGTTCACTGTTCAAAATTAACACAATGCATTATTCAAGGGAGAGAAGAGTCACGTATGTATATATAAGAGGTGAGTTATATTATTATTGATAATTTTAAACTATGTTTAACAAACGAAACGAGGTATCTTCAAGAGTGCCGTTTACAGAACGTTTTAGTAATTCTGTTGAGAACTTTATCTTAGATATAGGGGTAATTATTTGAAAATAATGCGTCACTTTTTTGTAATAATTATGCAACCTTAAAATCAGAGTTTTAGGTGAAATTAGTATATTTTTGCAATACTTTACAGTACATTTTCACATGTGGGATTGCAAACATGTTCTAATACACAAATATCAATGTTAATGATGGTTAACATAACATGAAAGCGATAGTTAATTTGTATATATTTTTATTAATTTTCAAACTTTTTTATTTTTTATTTTTTATTTTATATCGGTCGTTTATATAGCTACTAGTCGAATTATCTATACATATGTGACAAATACCCGACGTTGCCTCGACGTCATATCAACGGTGGGATTAGGTCGTTGTACACAGTCATGCATTATGATTTGATATCAGTACAGAATGAAATATGAAAATGGATACTAGTTCGTATTTTTGCGATACCTTGAATATTCTTTTTGATATTGTTGATTTAAATGAAAAGTATAAGGTCATATGACGCCGCCCATCAGGCATTTGACGTCAGTACACCGTTGGCACAGCGGTATAACATGGCATTGTAGTGGCATTGATTTCACATTCAAATGAAAGATTATGACTTCATTTTCCGACGTATAAAAGACGTCAAAACCCGACGTTGTATTGCTTAAAATGCTTAAATAAAGCAATATATTCTTAATTATGGATTAACACAAAAATAATTTACACAGAAGTGTTTTATTTTATTTTTGGCTTAGATTTAAGCTGCTATGTGATATAATAAATGTCCGCAATCTACAATGATACACCTGTGTTGTAAGTATTCAACCACATATTTACAGAACATAGGACAGATGGCTTCAAGTTGCCCACACCCATACAGTCTCATACAGGCCATACTTATGTCACACGTAAGAGTGTTCAGAACATAGAGGAAGGTGACTCAAATTACCCACACCCATACAGATACAGGCCATTACCTTTCATGTTACATGCACGGATGTACGGAACACAGAATCAGTTTCTTCAAGTCACACAAATAGCCATACATGTCATGTTAACATGTAAGAATGCAAACGTATTGCAGCACGAAACATGGATGCAGAAAGCTTCAAGTTGCCCATACCTACGTATGGTACAGAACATAGAGGCAGTGTGCTTCAAGTTACCCACACTTCTTCAAATACTGGCCATACTTGTCCTTTTACAAGAAAGTATATACCCACATATTGTTCAAAGGAAAATAGTGACAGTGGGCTTTAAGCTGCCCCTAACTCAAACAGATATAGGCCATACCTATCAGTTAACACATATACCCATATAGTATACGAAACAAAGAGGAAGTGGGCTTCCAGTTGCCCACACCCAAACAGATACATGTCATACATGTCATGTTAACACATATACAGAACATATATGCAGAAGGCTTCAAGTTGCACACACACGCGTATTGTACAGAACGTATAGGCAGCGGGCTTCAAGCTAGCCACATTCATACAGATACAGGTCATACCTGTCCTGTTACACGAAAGTATAGAGCCACATATTGTACGGAACATAGATGCCAAAGGCTTCAAGCTGCCCACACCCAAACAGATACAGACCATACATGTTATGTTACACTTAAATATACACTCACATGTTGTACAGAACCAAGAGGAAGCGGGCTTCAACCTACCTACACTCATACAGATACATGTCATTCTATAGAACATTGATATAGTGAGATTAAAGTCATCAACACTCATATAGATAAAATCAATACCTGTCGCATAGTGTCAGAAGGCTTTAAGCTACTTACACTCAAAATGATAAAGGTCATACTATACACGTAAATATATACCCACATATTGTACAGACGAACATATAGAGTCAGAAGGCTTCAAGTGGCTCACACTCATACACATACAGGCCATACCTGTAAAGTTACATGTAAGACTTTACCCACATATTGTACAGATAACATATAGAATCAGAAGGCTTCAAGTAGCTCACACTCATACAGATACAGGTCATACCTGTAATGTTACACTTAAGCCCATACCCACATATTGTACAGATAACATATAGAATCAGAAGGCTTCAAGTGGCTCACACTCATACACATACAGGCCATACCTGTAATGTTACACTTAAGACAATACCCACATATTGTACAGACGAACATATAGAATCAGAAGGCTTCAAGTAGCTCACACTCATACAGATACAAGCTATAACTGTAATGTTACAAGTAAGTACACACCCATCCATTGTAAAGAACCTAGAGTAGCGGGCTTCAAATTACCCATTCCCACACAGATTCAGGCCATACCTGTCATGTTACACGTAAGACCACACCAACATTTGTGTACAGAACATAGACACAGTGGTTTCAATATACACACACCCATACATGTACAGGCCACACCTGTCATGTCACTCGCAAGACCGCACCCAAGGTAGTTTCTATCTAACGTTCCCTTCTTATAAAAGGATTTAAACTAAAACGCAGTCATAACGGAAAGTAATACAAATATGTTTTTATTGAATTATTGCCGAAATCAGCAGTTTTAGTTCTTTCTTTGTCTTTTCTTTTTTTGCGAAATATCCACATGTATTGATTGATTGATTGATTGTTTGATTGATTGATTGATTGATTGATTGATTGATTTACTGATTGATTGATTGATTGATTGATTGATTGATTGATTGATTGATCGATCGATTGATTGATTTAATTAATTACATGAAAGGTATCATTACACCGAGTGTGATATAGGAAATTAGGGATATTCTGACATTTCATAATAATAAATAAAATAATGAATAAGCATTTAAATATATATGTATTACAGAAATCAACATTTATAGTTATTATTTACACTAAAAATCAGCAGTTTTAGTTGTTTTTCCAAAGTTTTGACCCAAAAAGAAAATATATTTAGGGATTCACGAACCTTTGGGGAACCTTTTAAAAATAAGAAGAAATGTATAAAATATCATTATACCTAATATGGTAAACGAAAATAAGAGATATGCTAAAGAAATAAAAAAAACAATTGAACTATTCCAGAAATTAGCAGTTTTAGTGTATATTTACTCTTTTTGCCATATTTTTTGCAGAAAGACCCATATTTATCCCTTTATGCATTTATTATTTCATAGGATAATATCATAACACTTAAATGGGTAAAGATAATATTGAATAAACATTTGAAATACATTTTTATTGAATTATTCCAGAAATTAGAAGTCTTTGTTATTTTTCCATCTTTTTGACCTCAAAAAGAGCCTGGTTTCCTATCTTTTATCCAACTCGTTTATCAAAATCAATAATACACGGTCACTCATGTAAGATCCTTTATATATCCCACGTTGTTCCGACGTCATGTGCCTGCTGGGTGGTATCAATACTCAATGGGGAGGAGGTATCAATACTCGGTGGGGAGTGGCTTTAAATACTCAATGAGGAGGGGGTATCAATACCACATATAGCGTTCAGGTCACCGATTGGCTAATAACATGCTACTATGTAACGATCTCAAAAGAAATAATTCAAAGCAAAATCGAGAAAATCGTTTTACCTGTTACATCGTTTCAAATCTCGTCATTTATTATTACAGAACTAGTCTTCTTATCTACTTTATCAACAAACAAAATAGTCATCATTTCCTGAAGACATCATATACATAAAGAAGATATGTTGTAATATCCATTTTAATTTGACGTGTGTATCTTTATATATACACTGAACACAATTGCTAAGTATCAACTTTTGTATCTTAACTAACTTTCTTATATTAAATATATTTTAGAAAAGATATATGATAAGTATTTTGTTTTGATCCATAGTTTGTAAAACATTTATTTTTTGTTTAAATTGTTAAATCTTTTGAGAGTTACCCTCCCTTCATATGGAAACATGAAATGTGATGATAAAACACATAACATGAGTCAACGATCGCTTAAAGATATAAAATTCATAAAATTGGTACGAAATAATAGAAAAAGCATAAAAATGTGACCCCTTTATCGCAGATTTTCCGTCTATAAAAAAATGAAATATGGATAATCTTAAATTACCTCCCTTTAAATTGAATATTGTTTGAAATTCAAGTAACTGTAATTCAGCGTTAACATTAAATATTTCGAAAATTTCTTTTGCAAACGCATTTGTAGTGGTAATGCTAGTAAAACATCATGTCAAAATAATTTTAACTGGCATATTTTAGAATTAGGAACATCGAAAGCTTCACTACTTCGAAGTACTTAATACAATCCTATATACCCAGTTGTATAAGTGTTATAACTTATTTCTAAGAAAACACATTGACTTAAAGTTTTAAAATAATGTTCATGCAATCAGAGTAGACGATTTACACTCATTAGTTTGCAGTTTAACCGTATCTCTAATCAAGCACAAAATACACAAACCAATGAGAATATTATTGACACAATTTGGTTTAGTATAGATAAAGTTTTCTTATAACAACGCGTGTGAGAATACCAGGCGAACATTGTATTGTGTTTCTTCTAACAGAAATATTCATTCTTTCCTATTCATTTATTAGGTTCCAAGTGGTCCTAAATGGCACAATTACGCCAACTATTAGTAGAGTATCAAGTGAAAAAAATCTCAGTTACTTGCAGAATGTTGGTTAGTACTGGTAACAGAAGCCACGGTTAAGATAACTGACATCAAATGACTGAAAAAAATGTTGATGAATGGCGTTGAAACCAATTACAACAAGCCATTTCGTGAATTGATATCCCCCGACGAAGTGTTAATGGACTTCTGGGTAGAAGCATAGACGGAAAATAAATACAGACGAACCAAAAGAATTGCTAAGGTGTTGAGTTCGTCTTGATGAGTTGAGTATATGTGCAGATTTATTTCAAAATACCTATATTCTTGTGAGAGTTATGGAGCGCACAGGAAATTTTAACGGACGGACAACGCCAAAACTATATCCCTTTTTCGTTGGGGATAATAAAATTAATAGAATAATAAAAAGTAAATAAAGGCGTTGTTGTTGTTTTGTTGTTTTTGTTGGTGGTTGGGGGGGGGGGGGGGGGGGGGGCATGGTGGTCTCCATGCATTTCATGCAAGTCTTGATGGGCTGAGTATGTGTGTCAATTCATTAAACAATCCCTGCAAACATGAGCGTTATGGAGAGAGAACACAAACTACCTTATTAAAAGTACATATCAGAATGACTGTATGACCTTGACCTTGAAGATACAGACCCGAATGTTGGGTTTTGCAAATTGACTCGATGAGATGGGTATTTGCACTAATTTATTTCAATATCCCTCCAACTTGGAAAAGTTATGGTGCGGACACGAAATGGACATTATTATATGCATCTAAGAAGTATATGACCTATATGATGACCTTTATGACCTTGACATTGATGCTACATATCCGGGTTTGGGTTCTGCACGTCGTCTAGATACGATGAGTATATGTGCCAATTTATCATAGAGCGTTATTATTCATGAATATAGAAATTCAGATAACTATTACTGTGTATGGAAACCATTAGAACGCTCTAATACTGTGATGGAGTTGGCCTTAATTCGAGATTCTATTTACTGCATATAGGCCACAGTGAAGCGTGAATTTGCTGTACCCCTCGTGTATAGAGTTAGTAAATTGCGAATTGCACTTTCTGTATATATTTTTGAGTCAATGTGAAATACATTTTGTTCTAATAAAATTCCAAAGAAGTGTTGTATAGATGTAAGTGTTTTTTATAGTGAGCATAAGGGTAATTTAGACCTCACTGCACAAATCGCCAATACTCGGGAGGCGTTTCATGAAAGTAATGTATTGCTGGAAGAGCCTGACGTCATAGCCTCTCTATCATATTCGGCCATCTTCTGATGCGGCCATCTTCTTTTCTTCTTTCATACACATGAAATCAAAGAGAGTTTGTGACGTTGTGCAATTAGGCGTATACGATTTATCGTATGTAGAATATGTGTTGTATTGTGCAGAACGTTTACACGGTCGAATGTTGTACGTGTCAATAAAGTTTGCAGACGCAGTTGATGAATGGGTCGTTTCGAAGCCTGATAATTTTGTAAACAAGCAAGCGTCGCAGATGATCTAGACTGCGTAAAATGACAACTTATTTGTTATTCATTCTGCATGTTTAAAAATTCGAGTGAACAATTGGAAGGTTGTGTGTGCATAAACATTCCCTGACGTTTCTAGTCGTCGTTTGCATATTTGGTAATCCGTAGTATCTACACTAAAAGAAGAACAAAATACCTAGACGGAGACGTGAGAATCATGGCTGTTGTGGTAGTCGGGGTCATTCAGACCAAAGTATACCGACTGTGTCTAGGATATTTGTGTATGACTCCATGTTTCAGGAGACTTCCAGACCTAATTTTCTTGAATGTTTATCTTTCGAACCATCTTGTGCCCTTTTGTTTCCATATAATTTTGGAAACTTAACCCTGCGGTCGCCAAGTGTTAAGCATTCTTGACTCGAGTCCCAGAAATCACGTGTTTGATTTCCAGTGGGGTCACATCCCGGATTTTTCAAACAAACTCCCGCAGTATCTTACTTGGGCATGGTACTTGGGCATGGTACTGTGAATATAGGTCATCCTTCGGAGGGATGTAAAGTAGTCTATCCAGTGTACAGGGAGAACTATACCCTGTGCAATATCTCTCTGAACTTCTGTGTTAAGCAGTGATATAAAACCAGGGTTAAGCAGTGATATAAAACCAGGGCCATAAATGAATTATATAGAGATTATTTAACTGCTGGATCGATTATAGGGAAATCCTTCACAAGAGATAGGCGTGTGGTTCTTTTCACGAACGAGCGCATGCGAGTGAGTGAAAAAACAAATCACGTCTACCATCAAGTGAAGGATTACCCATAATCGATCTCAGCAGTTAAATAATCTATTTATTACATTTTAAATTACGTTTTTGCAAACAAATATTCGCTTTATTGAACGTTATCGGCGGATGATGTCGACGTCAGCAACACTTTATTGACGTCACGACTCAACGTCGCAACGTTAGTTATTACTGTGTTCTGAGTTAGTAACGTTAGTTATTATTGTGTTCTGAGTTAGTTATTAATATTTAGGGATAATGAATATTCTTGCATTGAGTTCAAATACCTGCCCCTCTTTTCGCCATGTTGACGACGTTTAGAGAAAGTGCTTCGGTGATGCCGAATAATTAAAAATAGACTGTATACAACATTTTTGTTCCTGAAGGATTTACTTTCGAGTGAAAAAAAATAAACTTGATAACCAGTCACATTTAGCCAACCTCAATGGTTATTTGAGAATTGACTGGAAACGGCAATGCATTCCGTTTGATATTGGCCGTCTTCACGGTAATGGATAAAATATGATACGCTGACAAAAACAGTTATTTTGCGTTATTAATTTGTTAAACGTATTTGGTATGCACCAATAAAGTAATTTAATTGTGTATTTAGGGAGTTTTAACTGGGAATTTACGCAAATACGTTGCCTATCTGTAGCTCTGTTCTGTGACGTTTTCATAGAACTATACCAAGCCTAGCTGCACTGCCATTGTTGTGTACTGGTTGATGATATTGAGTTCTTTAAAGTTTTAATACACAAACTTTGTCACATTTCTGTGATCTTGATACAATGGCAGGGATGACAAGTGCCATGTGTAGTTGCGCATGTCATTATTGTGTTCCAGTTGAATGACTTTCGGCGGTGTTATGCCCCATTAAAGGACATAATATCATGGTTCTCATACCGGGAAGTCGGGAATTTGAAAACAGTAATTCCAGGCCATGAAAACCTCTCGAATTTTACCCATATGAGTAAAAACCGGGATTTATTCGGGAAAAAAATAGTGTTGTGTAGCCTCTCCAAGTGTGGAATCCCGGTCATTTATAAAAAATAAAGGTGTACGTCAATTATTCCGTACTTTACGTAAGCAGGGGTGAAAAATTCCACTCGCCCGCTCGCATTGGCGAGTGCATATATATGTATTTTGGGGTTTCTGTTGTAATTTTTTTACCTCAAATTACAGCAGAACGACCCCAAAATACACAGCCATCCATAAATGGTGATTTATTATTGATTTATTAAAACTTTTTTAAAATAGGGGTAGTGAAGATTGCAAGTTTATTTTTTTTTAATAGTTAAAATTACACCCAAATTACAAAAATAGTCTGATTGTGTGTTTTTGTTTTTTTTGTAATCTTTATAATTATAAAATGTTTCTTTAATACAAAATAAATTTGTTGATTTGTTATCAGAATTTCAGTCAAATCAATGAATAAACACGAAATTAACAAATTATGATTTATTTTTTTTAGGTGGGGATTCTGCTGTAAAAAAATTTTCAATCGAGATTTGATCCAACAACCCCAAAATACATATGAAAAACTCCTACCACAAAATCAACAAAATATAAAAAAAATTTAGGTGGGGATTCTGCTGTAATTTTTTTTTAATCGAGATTTGATCCAACAACCCCAAAATACATATGAAAAACTCCTACCACAAAATCAACAAAATATGATTTTTTTTTTAAATCATATTTTGTGTTTATTCGTTGATTTGGGTGTAATTTTGATAACAATCAACTTTTATTAAAAAATCTCAGAATATAACTCTGAACCGGTTTATTCCGGCAACTTGTGGTAAAAGCTTTTCATATGTATTTTGGGGTTGTTGGATCAAATCTCGATTGAAAAAATGTTTACAGCAGAATCCCCACCTAAAAAAAAAATCATATTTTGTTGATTTTGTGGTAGGAGTTTTTCATATGTAATTTGGGGTGTTGGATCAAATCTCGATTAAAACATTTTTTACAGCAGAATCCCCACCTAAATTTTTTTTATATTTTGTTGATTTTGTGGTAGGAGTTTTTCATATGTATTTTGGGGTTGTTGGATCAAATCTCGATTGAAATTTTTTTTACAGCAGAATCCCCACCTAAAAAAAAAAAATCATAATTTGTTAATTTCGTGTTTATTCATTGATTTGACTGAAATTCTGATAACAAATCAACAAATTTATTTTGTATTAAAGAAACATTTTATAATTAAAAAGATTACAAAAAAAACAACAACAACACACAATCAGACTATTTTTGTAATTTGGGTGTAATTTTGATAACTATTAAAAAAAATTAAACTTGCAATCTTCACTACCCCTATTTTAAAAAAGTTTTAATAAATCAAAAATAAATCACCATTTATGGATGGCTGTGTATTTTGGGGTCGTTCTGCTTTAATTTAGGGTAAAAAAAAAGTACAACAGAAACCCCAAAATACATATATATAGCTCAACGTCTCACACCACAATTAATTTTTCATAGGGTCCCATTGTAATGTTTTTGTTCGTGGCATAGAGATAAAAAAGATTTTGCAACATGTATTTATGCTTAAATTCTTCATTGATCCAATATCTGCATGCTATTAACTTTTAACGAATATTTACCAGATTGAACTTTTTTTAATTTCATGTTTGCGTGACACCTATCAAAATTTAGACAAAAATACAACCCCGTGGAGATTAGACCCATGATGTGTAAAATGAAGCAGAATTAGCTAGAGATCTTATATCAACATGCATTTTTCTGGGATCTCTTCCTAAAATGCTGTAGATTTAGAAGCTGGTAAAGATAAATCAATGTATCCTGTAAAATGTAGAAAAGCGAACTTGTTTTTTTTATCTACCTCCTTCATCTGTAGGGCAGGAGTATTCAAGGGAGATAATAGTGGTGTGAGTCCTTAAGGTCATTTTTTTTTCTAATGATCACCTCAATAATAATTGAACATGTATACAAATCAATTACACGCTGAAAAGTGCTAAAAGTTTGATTCCATGTTTATTGCTTTTCAAATTATTCATGTTTTAGTGACCTAGGGTATTGGTCGAAATTCAGGCCGAGCACCTTTAATATTTTGAAAATCTACAGTAGTGATAAGGAGTTTGCATTTTCCTGGTCATTTGTGCTCATCTATGTCTGAAACTTTCAAATATACACGAAAAGGCATCTCTTTATCTGAATATAGCATAAAAATGATCTTTAAGAAATGATTATTGAGAAAAATGCTGAAAATAATAAACTCAAACTAAGGGTTACCCATCAACATTTTGATTTTCCAGGAAAAGTAACAGCCTCTCGCTTTAATTTTGACATTTTTTCAAAGTAGTCTGTCTTCATTGATATGTGTGTTTGTTTTACAAGCCAATAGCTGTAAAATAAAGCTAAAATTATGCTTATTCCTGTATTGGTTTTGAAAATATAGTTAATTTTTAGTTAAACATGGTATCAAGTAAAATTTCTGCTAATTCCTGCAATATGAAGATAACTTGAAGTAACTATACATACACAGACGGGATTTCTGAATAACCGTGTTAACTGTGTCCTAACATATCTGAAACGTTCACAGATACACAAACAATGCTTAGAGGTGAAGGATGTAAGGTACCCGTTCTGCAGCTCTAAAGCGCAAGGGCTTAGAGATGAATGATGGAAATTCCCATTCTGAAGCTCTAAATTGCAAGGCATTAGAGATGAATGATGAAAGATACCTGTTCTGCAGCTCTAAAGCGCAATGCCTTAGCATTAAAGGATGAAAGATACTCGTTCTGAAGCTCTAAAGCGCAACACCTTAGAGATGACGGATGAAAATGCCATTCTGCAGCTCTAAAGCGCAATGCCTTAAGAATAACGAATAAAGATACCCATTCTGCAGCTCTTTCTTAACGTCTCACACCACAATTAATTTTCCATAGGGTCCCATTGTAATGTTTTTGTTCGTGGCATAGAGATAAAAAAGATTGTGCAACATGTATTTATGCTTAAATTCTTCATTGATCCAATATCTGCATGCTATTAACTTTTAACGAATATTTACCAGATTGAACTTTTTTTAATTTCATGTTTGCGTGACACCTATCAAAATTTAGACAAAAATACAACCCCGTGGAGATTAGACCCATGATGTGTAAAATGAGGCAGAATTAGCTAGAGATCTTATATCAACATGCATTTTTCTGGGATCTCTTCCTAAAATGCTGTAGATTTAGAAGCTGGTAAAGATAAATCAATGTATCCTGTAAAATGTAGAAAAGCGAACTTGTTTTTTTTATCTACCTCCTTCATCTGTAGGGCAGGAGTATTCAAGGGAGATAATAGTGGTGTGAGTCCTTAAGGTCATTTTTTTTTCTAATGATCACCTCAATAATAATTGAACATGTATACAAATCAATTACACGCTGAAAAGTGCTAAAAGTTTGATTCCATGTTTATTGCTTTTCAAATTATTCATGTTTTAGTGACCTAGGGTATTGGTCGAAATTCAGGCCGAGCACCTTTAATATTTTGAAAATCTACAGTAGTGATAAGGATTTTGCATTTTCCTGGTCATTTGTGCTCATCTATGTCTGAAACTTTCAAATATACATGAAAAGGCATCTCTTTATCTGAATATAGCATAAAAATGATCTTTAAGAAATGATTATTGAGAAAAATGCTGAAAACAATAAACTCAAACTAAGGGTTACCCATCAACATTTTGATTTTCCAGGAAAAGTAACAGCCTCTCGCTTTAATTTTGACATTTTTTCAAAGTAGTCTGTCTTCATTGATATGTGTGTTTGTTTTACAAGCCAATAGCTGTAAAATAAAGCTAAAATTATGCTTATTCCTGTATTGATTTTGAAAATATAGTTAATTTTTAGTTAAACATGGTATCAAGTAAAATTTCTGCTAATTCCTGCAATATGAAGATAACTTGAAGTAACTATACATACACAGACGGGATTTCTGAATAACCGTGTTAACTGTGTCCTAACATGTTTGAAACGTTCACAGATACACAAACAATGCTTAGAGGTGAAGGATGTAAGGTACCCGTTCTGCAGCTCTAAAGCGCAAGGGCTTAGAGATGAATGATGGAAATTCCCATTCTGAAGCTCTAAATTGCAAGGCATTAGAGATGAATGATGAAAGATACCTGTTCTGCAGCTCTAAAGCGCAATGCCTTAGCATTAAAGGATGAAAGATACTCGTTCTGAAGCTCTAAAGCGCAATACCTTAGAGATGACGGATGAAAATGCCATTCTGCAGCTCTAAAGCGCAATGCCTTAAGAATAACGAATAAAGATACCCATTCTGCAGCTCTTTATTAACGTCTCACACCACAATTAATTTTCCATAGGGTCCCATTGTAATGTTTTTGTTCGTGGCATAGAGATAAAAAAGATTTTGCAACATGTATTTATGCTTAAATTCTTCATTGATCCAATATCTGCATGCTATTAACTTTTAACGAATATTTACCAGATTGAACTTTTTTTAATTTCATGTTTGCGTGACACCTATCAAAATTTAGACAAAAATACAACCCCGTGGAGATTAGACCCATGATGTGTAAAATGAGGCAGAATTAGCTAGAGATCTTATATCAACATGCATTTTTCTGGGATCTCTTCCTAAAATGCTGTAGATTTAGAAGCTGGTAAAGATAAATCAATGTATCCTGTAAAATGTAGAAAAGCGAACTTGTTTTTTTTATCTACCTCCTTCATCTGTAGGGCAGGAGTATTCAAGGGAGATAATAGTGGTGTGAGTCCTTAAGGTCATTTTTTTTTCTAATGATCACCTCAATAATAATTGAACATGTATACAAATCAATTACACGCTGAAAAGTGCTAAAAGTTTGATTCCATGTTTATTGCTTTTCAAATTATTCATGTTTTAGTGACCTAGGGTATTGGTCGAAATTCAGGCCGAGCACCTTTAATATTTTGAAAATCTACAGTAGTGATAAGGATTTTGCATTTTCCTGGTCATTTGTGCTCATCTATGTCTGAAACTTTCAAATATACATGAAAAGGCATCTCTTTATCTGAATATAGCATAAAAATGATCTTTAAGAAATGATTATTGAGAAAAATGCTGAAAATAATAAACTCAAACTAAGGGTTACCCATCAACATTTTGATTTTCCAGGAAAAGTAACAGCCTCTCGCTTTAATTTTGACATTTTTTCAAAGTAGTCTGTCTTCATTGATATGTGTGTTTGTTTTACAAGCCAATAGCTGTAAAATAAAGCTAAAATTATGCTTATTCCTGTATTGATTTTGAAAATATAGTTAATTTTTAGTTAAACATGGTATCAAGTAAAATTTCTGCTAATTCCTGCAATATGAAGATAACTTGAAGTAACTATACATACACAGACGGGATTTCTGAATAACCGTGTTAACTGTGTCCTAACATGTTTGAAACGTTCACAGATACACAAACAATGCTTAGAGGTGAAGGATGTAAGGTACCCGTTCTGCAGCTCTAAAGCGCAAGGGCTTAGAGATGAATGATGGAAATTCCCATTCTGAAGCTCTAAATTGCAAGGCATTAGAGATGAATGATGAAAGATACCTGTTCTGCAGCTCTAAAGCGCAATGCCTTAGCATTAAAGGATGAAAGATACTCGTTCTGAAGCTCTAAAGCGCAATACCTTAGAGATGACGGATGAAAATGCCATTCTGCAGCTCTAAAGCGCAATGCCTTAAGAATAACGAATAAAGATACCCATTCTGCAGCTCTTTATTAACGTCTCACACCACAATTAATTTTCCATAGGGTCCCATTGTAATGTTTTTGTTCGTGGCATAGAGATAAAAAAGATTTTGCAACATGTATTTATGCTTAAATTCTTCATTGATCCAATATCTGCATGCTATTAACTTTTAACGAATATTTACCAGATTGAACTTTTTTTAATTTCATGTTTGCGTGACACCTATCAAAATTTAGACAAAAATACAACCCCGTGGAGATTAGACCCATGATGTGTAAAATGAGGCAGAATTAGCTAGAGATCTTATATCAACATGCATTTTTCTGGGATCTCTTCCTAAAATGCTGTAGATTTAGAAGCTGGTAAAGATAAATCAATGTATCCTGTAAAATGTAGAAAAGCGAACTTGTTTTTTTTTATCTACCTCCTTCATCTGTAGGGCAGGAGTATTCAAGGGAGATAATAGTGGTGTGAGTCCTTAAGGTCATTTTTTTTTCTAATGATCACCTCAATAATAATTGAACATGTATACAAATCAATTACACGCTGAAAAGTGCTAAAAGTTTGATTCCATGTTTATTGCTTTTCAAATTATTCATGTTTTAGTGACCTAGGGTATTGGTCGAAATTCAGGCCGAGCACCTTTAATATTTTGAAAATCTACAGTAGTGATAAGGATTTTGCATTTTCCTGGTCATTTGTGCTCATCTATGTCTGAAACTTTCAAATATACATGAAAAGGCATCTCTTTATCTGAATATAGCATAAAAATGATCTTTAAGAAATGATTATTGAGAAAAATGCTGAAAATAATAAACTCAAACTAAGGGTTACCCATCAACATTTTGATTTTCCAGGAAAAGTAACAGCCTCTCGCTTTAATTTTGACATTTTTTCAAAGTAGTCTGTCTTCATTGATATGTGTGTTTGTTTTACAAGCCAATAGCTGTAAAATAAAGCTAAAATTATGCTTATTCCTGTATTGGTTTTGAAAATATAGTTAATTTTTAGTTAAACATGGTATCAAGTAAAATTTCTGCTAATTCCTGCAATATGAAGATAACTTGAAGTAACTATACATACACAGACGGGATTTCTGAATAACCGTGTTAACTGTGTCCTAACATGTCTGAAACGTTCACAGATACACAAACAATGCTTAGAGGTGAAGGATGTAAGGTACCCGCTCTGCAGCTCTAAAGCGCAAGGGCTTAGAGATGAATGATGGAAATTCCCATTCTGAAGCTCTAAATTGCAAGGCATTAGAGATGAATGATGAAAGATACCTGTTCTGCAGCTCTAAAGCGCAATGCCTTAGCATTAAAGGATGAAAGATACTCGTTCTGCAGCTCTAAAGCGCAATACCTTAGAGATGACGGATGAAAATGCCATTCTGCAGCTCTAAAGCGCAATGCCTTAAGAATAACGAATAAAGATACCCATTCTGCAGCTCTTTCTTAAGGTCATTTTTTTTTCTAATGATCACCTCAATAATAATTGAACATGTATACAAATCAATTACACGCTGAAAAGAGCTAAAAGTTTGATTCCATGTTTATTGCTTTTCAAATTATTCATGTTTTAGTGACCTAGGGTATTGGTCGAAATTCAGGCCGAGCACCTTTAATATTTTGAAAATCTACAGTAGTGATAAGGAGTTTGCATTTTCCTGGTCATTTGTGCTCATCTATGTCTGAAACTTTCAAATATACATGAAAAGGCATCTCTTTATCTGAATATAGCATAAAAATGATCTTTAAGAAATGATTATTGAGAAAAATGCTGAAAATAATAAACTCAAACTAAGGGTTACCCATCAACATTTTGATTTTCCAGGAAAAGTAACAGCCTCTCGCTTTAATTTTGACATTTTTTCAAAGTAGTCTGTCTTCATTGATATGTGTGTTTGTTTTACAAGCCAATAGCTGTAAAATAAAGCTAAAATTATGCTTATTCCTGTATTGGTTTTGAAAATATAGTTAATTTTTAGTTAAACATGGTATCAAGTAAAATTTCTGCTAATTCCTGCAATATGAAGATAACTTGAAGTAACTATACATACACAGACGGGATTTCTGAATAACCGTGTTAACTGTGTCCTAACATATCTGAAACGTTCACAGATACACAAACAATGCTTAGAGGTGAAGGATGTAAGGTACCCGTTCTGCAGCTCTAAAGCGCAAGGGCTTAGAGATGAATGATGGAAATTCCCATTCTGAAGCTCTAAATTGCAAGGCATTAGAGATGAATGATGAAAGATACCTGTTCTGCAGCTCTAAAGCGCAATGCCTTAGCATTAAAGGATGAAAGATACTCGTTCTGAAGCTCTAAAGCGCAACACCTTAGAGATGACGGATGAAAATGCCATTCTGCAGCTCTAAAGCGCAATGCCTTAAGAATAACGAATAAAGATACCCATTCTGCAGCTCTTTCTTAACGTCTCACACCACAATTAATTTTCCATAGGGTCCCATTGTAATGTTTTTGTTCGTGGCATAGAGATAAAAAAGATTGTGCAACATGTATTTATGCTTAAATTCTTCATTGATCCAATATCTGCATGCTATTAACTTTTAACGAATATTTACCAGATTGAACTTTTTTTAATTTCATGTTTGCGTGACACCTATCAAAATTTAGACAAAAATACAACCCCGTGGAGATTAGACCCATGATGTGTAAAATGAGGCAGAATTAGCTAGAGATCTTATATCAACATGCATTTTTCTGGGATCTCTTCCTAAAATGCTGTAGATTTAGAAGCTGGTAAAGATAAATCAATGTATCCTGTAAAATGTAGAAAAGCGAACTTGTTTTTTTTATCTACCTCCTTCATCTGTAGGGCAGGAGTATTCAAGGGAGATAATAGTGGTGTGAGTCCTTAAGGTCATTTTTTTTTCTAATGATCACCTCAATAATAATTGAACATGTATACAAATCAATTACACGCTGAAAAGTGCTAAAAGTTTGATTCCATGTTTATTGCTTTTCAAATTATTCATGTTTTAGTGACCTAGGGTATTGGTCGAAATTCAGGCCGAGCACCTTTAATATTTTGAAAATCTACAGTAGTGATAAGGATTTTGCATTTTCCTGGTCATTTGTGCTCATCTATGTCTGAAACTTTCAAATATACATGAAAAGGCATCTCTTTATCTGAATATAGCATAAAAATGATCTTTAAGAAATGATTATTGAGAAAAATGCTGAAAATAATAAACTCAAACTAAGGGTTACCCATCAACATTTTGATTTTCCAGGAAAAGTAACAGCCTCTCGCTTTAATTTTGACATTTTTTCAAAGTAGTCTGTCTTCATTGATATGTGTGTTTGTTTTACAAGCCAATAGCTGTAAAATAAAGCTAAAATTATGCTTATTCCTGTATTGATTTTGAAAATATAGTTAATTTTTAGTTAAACATGGTATCAAGTAAAATTTCTGCTAATTCCTGCAATATGAAGATAACTTGAAGTAACTATACATACACAGACGGGATTTCTGAATAACCGTGTTAACTGTGTCCTAACATGTTTGAAACGTTCACAGATACACAAACAATGCTTAGAGGTGAAGGATGTAAGGTACCCGTTCTGCAGCTCTAAAGCGCAAGGGCTTAGAGATGAATGATGGAAATTCCCATTCTGAAGCTCTAAATTGCAAGGCATTAGAGATGAATGATGAAAGATACCTGTTCTGCAGCTCTAAAGCGCAATGCCTTAGCATTAAAGGATGAAAGATACTCGTTCTGAAGCTCTAAAGCGCAATACCTTAGAGATGACGGATGAAAATGCCATTCTGCAGCTCTAAAGCGCAATGCCTTAAGAATAACGAATAAAGATACCCATTCTGCAGCTCTTTATTAACGTCTCACACCACAATTAATTTTCCATAGGGTCCCATTGTAATGTTTTTGTTCGTGGCATAGAGATAAAAAAGATTTTGCAACATGTATTTATGCTTAAATTCTTCATTGATCCAATATCTGCATGCTATTAACTTTTAACGAATATTTACCAGATTGAACTTTTTTTAATTTCATGTTTGCGTGACACCTATCAAAATTTAGACAAAAATACAACCCCGTGGAGATTAGACCCATGATGTGTAAAATGAGGCAGAATTAGCTAGAGATCTTATATCAACATGCATTTTTCTGGGATCTCTTCCTAAAATGCTGTAGATTTAGAAGCTGGTAAAGATAAATCAATGTATCCTGTAAAATGTAGAAAAGCGAACTTGTTTTTTTTTATCTACCTCCTTCATCTGTAGGGCAGGAGTATTCAAGGGAGATAATAGTGGTGTGAGTCCTTAAGGTCATTTTTTTTTCTAATGATCACCTCAATAATAATTGAACATGTATACAAATCAATTACACGCTGAAAAGTGCTAAAAGTTTGATTCCATGTTTATTGCTTTTCAAATTATTCATGTTTTAGTGACCTAGGGTATTGGTCGAAATTCAGGCCGAGCACCTTTAATATTTTGAAAATCTACAGTAGTGATAAGGAGTTTGCATTTTCCTGGTCATTTGTGCTCATCTATGTCTGAAACTTTCAAATATACATGAAAAGGCATCTCTTTATCTGAATATAGCATAAAAATGATCTTTAAGAAATGATTATTGAGAAAAATGCTGAAAATAATAAACTCAAACTAAGGGTTACCCATCAACATTTTGATTTTCCAGGAAAAGTAACAGCCTCTCGCTTTAATTTTGACATTTTTTCAAAGTAGTCTGTCTTCATTGATATGTGTGTTTGTTTTACAAGCCAATAGCTGTAAAATAAAGCTAAAATTATGCTTATTCCTGTATTGGTTTTGAAAATATAGTTAATTTTTAGTTAAACATGGTATCAAGTAAAATTTCTGCTAATTCCTGCAATATGAAGATAACTTGAAGTAACTATACATACACAGACGGGATTTCTGAATAACCGTGTTAACTGTGTCCTAACATGTCTGAAACGTTCACAGATACACAAACAATGCTTAGAGGTGAAGGATGTAAGGTACCCGCTCTGCAGCTCTAAAGCGCAAGGGCTTAGAGATGAATGATGGAAATTCCCATTCTGAAGCTCTAAATTGCAAGGCATTAGAGATGAATGATGAAAGATACCTGTTCTGCAGCTCTAAAGCGCAATGCCTTAGCATTAAAGGATGAAAGATACTCGTTCTGCAGCTCTAAAGCGCAATACCTTAGAGATGACGGATGAAAATGCCATTCTGCAGCTCTAAAGCGCAATGCCTTAAGAATAACGAATAAAGATACCCATTCTGCAGCTCTTTCTTAAGGTCATTTTTTTTTCTAATGATCACCTCAATAATAATTGAACATGTATACAAATCAATTACACGCTGAAAAGTGCTAAAAGTTTGATTCCATGTTTATTGCTTTTCAAATTATTCATGTTTTAGTGACCTAGGGTATTGGTCGAAATTCAGGCCGAGCACCTTTAATATTTTGAAAATCTACAGTAGTGATAAGGATTTTGCATTTTCCTGGTCATTTGTGCTCATCTATGTCTGAAACTTTCAAATATACATGAAAAGGCATCTCTTTATCTGAATATAGCATAAAAATGATCTTTAAGAAATGATTATTGAGAAAAATGCTGAAAATAATAAACTCAAACTAAGGGTTACCCATCAACATTTTGATTTTCCAGGAAAAGTAACAGCCTCTCGCTTTAATTTTGACATTTTTTCAAAGTAGTCTGTCTTCATTGATATGTGTGTTTGTTTTACAAGCCAATAGCTGTAAAATAAAGCTAAAATTATGCTTATTCCTGTATTGATTTTGAAAATATAGTTAATTTTTAGTTAAACATGGTATCAAGTAAAATTTCTGCTAATTCCTGCAATATGAAGATAACTTGAAGTAACTATACATACACAGACGGGATTTCTGAATAACCGTGTTAACTGTGTCCTAACATGTTTGAAACGTTCACAGATACACAAACAATGCTTAGAGGTGAAGGATGTAAGGTACCCGTTCTGCAGCTCTAAAGCGCAAGGGCTTAGAGATGAATGATGGAAATTCCCATTCTGAAGCTCTAAATTGCAAGGCATTAGAGATGAATGATGAAAGATACCTGTTCTGCAGCTCTAAAGCGCAATGCCTTAGCATTAAAGGATGAAAGATACTCGTTCTGAAGCTCTAAAGCGCAATACCTTAGAGATGACGGATGAAAATGCCATTCTGCAGCTCTAAAGCGCAATGCCTTAAGAATAACGAATAAAGATACCCATTCTGCAGCTCTTTATTAACGTCTCACACCACAATTAATTTCCATAGGGTCCCATTGTAATGTTTTTGTTCGTGGCATAGAGATAAAAAAGATTTTGCAACATGTATTTATGCTTAAATTCTTCATTGATCCAATATCTGCATGCTATTAACTTTTAACGAATATTTACCAGATTGAACTTTTTTTAATTTCATGTTTGCGTGACACCTATCAAAATTTAGACAAAAATACAACCCCGTGGAGATTAGACCCATGATGTGTAAAATGAGGCAGAATTAGCTAGAGATCTTATATCAACATGCATTTTTCTGGGATCTCTTCCTAAAATGCTGTAGATTTAGAAGCTGGTAAAGATAAATCAATGTATCCTGTAAAATGTAGAAAAGCGAACTTGTTTTTTTTTATCTACCTCCTTCATCTGTAGGGCAGGAGTATTCAAGGGAGATAATAGTGGTGTGAGTCCTTAAGGTCATTTTTTTTTCTAATGATCACCTCAATAATAATTGAACATGTATACAAATCAATTACACGCTGAAAAGTGCTAAAAGTTTGATTCCATGTTTATTGCTTTTCAAATTATTCATGTTTTAGTGACCTAGGGTATTGGTCGAAATTCAGGCCGAGCACCTTTAATATTTTGAAAATCTACAGTAGTGATAAGGAGTTTGCATTTTCCTGGTCATTTGTGCTCATCTATGTCTGAAACTTTCAAATATACATGAAAAGGCATCTCTTTATCTGAATATAGCATAAAAATGATCTTTAAGAAATGATTATTGAGAAAAATGCTGAAAATAATAAACTCAAACTAAGGGTTACCCATCAACATTTTGATTTTCCAGGAAAAGTAACAGCCTCTCGCTTTAATTTTGACATTTTTTCAAAGTAGTCTGTCTTCATTGATATGTGTGTTTGTTTTACAAGCCAATAGCTGTAAAATAAAGCTAAAATTATGCTTATTCCTGTATTGGTTTTGAAAATATAGTTAATTTTTAGTTAAACATGGTATCAAGTAAAATTTCTGCTAATTCCTGCAATATGAAGATAACTTGAAGTAACTATACATACACAGACGGGATTTCTGAATAACCGTGTTAACTGTGTCCTAACATGTCTGAAACGTTCACAGATACACAAACAATGCTTAGAGGTGAAGGATGTAAGGTACCCGCTCTGCAGCTCTAAAGCGCAAGGGCTTAGAGATGAATGATGGAAATTCCCATTCTGAAGCTCTAAATTGCAAGGCATTAGAGATGAATGATGAAAGATACCTGTTCTGCAGCTCTAAAGCGCAATGCCTTAGCATTAAAGGATGAAAGATACTCGTTCTGCAGCTCTAAAGCGCAATACCTTAGAGATGACGGATGAAAATGCCATTCTGCAGCTCTAAAGCGCAATGCCTTAAGAATAACGAATAAAGATACCCATTCTGCAGCTCTTTCTTAAGGTCATTTTTTTTTCTAATGATCACCTCAATAATAATTGAACATGTATACAAATCAATTACACGCTGAAAAGTGCTAAAAGTTTGATTCCATGTTTATTGCTTTTCAAATTATTCATGTTTTAGTGACCTAGGGTATTGGTCGAAATTCAGGCCGAGCACCTTTAATATTTTGAAAATCTACAGTAGTGATAAGGATTTTGCATTTTCCTGGTCATTTGTGCTCATCTATGTCTGAAACTTTCAAATATACATGAAAAGGCATCTCTTTATCTGAATATAGCATAAAAATGATCTTTAAGAAATGATTATTGAGAAAAATGCTGAAAATAATAAACTCAAACTAAGGGTTACCCATCAACATTTTGATTTTCCAGGAAAAGTAACAGCCTCTCGCTTTAATTTTGACATTTTTTCAAAGTAGTCTGTCTTCATTGATATGTGTGTTTGTTTTACAAGCCAATAGCTGTAAAATAAAGCTAAAATTATGCTTATTCCTGTATTGATTTTGAAAATATAGTTAATTTTTAGTTAAACATGGTATCAAGTAAAATTTCTGCTAATTCCTGCAATATGAAGATAACTTGAAGTAACTATACATACACAGACGGGATTTCTGAATAACCGTGTTAACTGTGTCCTAACATGTTTGAAACGTTCACAGATACACAAACAATGCTTAGAGGTGAAGGATGTAAGGTACCCGTTCTGCAGCTCTAAAGCGCAAGGGCTTAGAGATGAATGATGGAAATTCCCATTCTGAAGCTCTAAATTGCAAGGCATTAGAGATGAATGATGAAAGATACCTGTTCTGCAGCTCTAAAGCGCAATGCCTTAGCATTAAAGGATGAAAGATACTCGTTCTGAAGCTCTAAAGCGCAATACCTTAGAGATGACGGATGAAAATGCCATTCTGCAGCTCTAAAGCGCAATGCCTTAAGAATAACGAATAAAGATACCCATTCTGCAGCTCTTTATTAACGTCTCACACCACAATTAATTTTCCATAGGGTCCCATTGTAATGTTTTTGTTCGTGGCATAGAGATAAAAAAGATTTTGCAACATGTATTTATGCTTAAATTCTTCATTGATCCAATATCTGCATGCTATTAACTTTTAACGAATATTTACCAGATTGAACTTTTTTTAATTTCATGTTTGCGTGACACCTATCAAAATTTAGACAAAAATACAACCCCGTGGAGATTAGACCCATGATGTGTAAAATGAGGCAGAATTAGCTAGAGATCTTATATCAACATGCATTTTTCTGGGATCTCTTCCTAAAATGCTGTAGATTTAGAAGCTGGTAAAGATAAATCAATGTATCCTGTAAAATGTAGAAAAGCGAACTTGTTTTTTTTTATCTACCTCCTTCATCTGTAGGGCAGGAGTATTCAAGGGAGATAATAGTGGTGTGAGTCCTTAAGGTCATTTTTTTTTCTAATGATCACCTCAATAATAATTGAACATGTATACAAATCAATTACACGCTGAAAAGTGCTAAAAGTTTGATTCCATGTTTATTGCTTTTCAAATTATTCATGTTTTAGTGACCTAGGGTATTGGTCGAAATTCAGGCCGAGCACCTTTAATATTTTGAAAATCTACAGTAGTGATAAGGAGTTTGCATTTTCCTGGTCATTTGTGCTCATCTATGTCTGAAACTTTCAAATATACATGAAAAGGCATCTCTTTATCTGAATATAGCATAAAAATGATCTTTAAGAAATGATTATTGAGAAAAATGCTGAAAATAATAAACTCAAACTAAGGGTTACCCATCAACATTTTGATTTTCCAGGAAAAGTAACAGCCTCTCGCTTTAATTTTGACATTTTTTCAAAGTAGTCTGTCTTCATTGATATGTGTGTTTGTTTTACAAGCCAATAGCTGTAAAATAAAGCTAAAATTATGCTTATTCCTGTATTGGTTTTGAAAATATAGTTAATTTTTAGTTAAACATGGTATCAAGTAAAATTTCTGCTAATTCCTGCAATATGAAGATAACTTGAAGTAACTATACATACACAGACGGGATTTCTGAATAACCGTGTTAACTGTGTCCTAACATGTCTGAAACGTTCACAGATACACAAACAATGCTTAGAGGTGAAGGATGTAAGGTACCCGCTCTGCAGCTCTAAAGCGCAAGGGCTTAGAGATGAATGATGGAAATTCCCATTCTGAAGCTCTAAATTGCAAGGCATTAGAGATGAATGATGAAAGATACCTGTTCTGCAGCTCTAAAGCGCAATGCCTTAGCATTAAAGGATGAAAGATACTCGTTCTGCAGCTCTAAAGCGCAATACCTTAGAGATGACGGATGAAAATGCCATTCTGCAGCTCTAAAGCGCAATGCCTTAAGAATAACGAATAAAGATACCCATTCTGCAGCTCTTTCTTAAGGTCATTTTTTTTTCTAATGATCACCTCAATAATAATTGAACATGTATACAAATCAATTACACGCTGAAAAGTGCTAAAAGTTTGATTCCATGTTTATTGCTTTTCAAATTATTCATGTTTTAGTGACCTAGGGTATTGGTCGAAATTCAGGCCGAGCACCTTTAATATTTTGAAAATCTACAGTAGTGATAAGGATTTTGCATTTTCCTGGTCATTTGTGCTCATCTATGTCTGAAACTTTCAAATATACATGAAAAGGCATCTCTTTATCTGAATATAGCAAAAAAATGATCTTTAAGAAATGATTATTGAGAAAAATGCTGAAAATAATAAACTCAAACTAAGGGTTACCCATCAACATTTTGATTTTCCAGGAAAAGTAACAGCCTCTCGCTTTAATTTTGACATTTTTTCAAAGTAGTCTGTCTTCATTGATATGTGTGTTTGTTTTACAAGCCAATAGCTGTAAAATAAAGCTAAAATTATGCTTATTCCTGTATTGGTTTTGAAAATATAGTTAATTTTTAGTTAAACATGGTATCAAGTAAAATTTCTGCTAATTCCTGCAATATGAAGATAACTTGAAGTAACTATACATACACAGACGGGATTTCTGAATAACCGTGTTAACTGTGTCCTAACATGTCTGAAACGTTCACAGATACACAAACAATGCTTAGAGGTGAAGGATGTAAGGTACCCGTTCTGCAGCTCTAAAGCGCAAGGGCTTAGAGATGAATGATGGAAATTCCCATTCTGAAGCTCTAAATTGCAAGGCATTAGAGATGAATGATGAAAGATACCTGTTCTGCAGCTCTAAAGCGCAATGCCTTAGCATTAAAGGATGAAAGATACTCGTTCTGCAGCTCTAAAGCGCAATACCTTAGAGATGACGGATGAAAATGCCATTCTGCAGCTCTAAAGCGCAATGCCTTAAGAATAACGAATAAAGATACCCATTCTGCAGCTCTTTCTTAACGTCTCACACCACAATTAATTTTCCATAGGGTCCCATTGTAATGTTTTTGTTCGTGGCATAGAGATAAAAAAGATTTTGCAACATGTATTTATGCTTAAATTCTTCATTGATCCAATATCTGCATGCTATTAACTTTTAACGAATATTTACCAGATTGAACTTTTTTTAATTTCATGTTTGCGTGACACCTATCAAAATTTAGACAAAAATACAACCCCGTGGAGATTAGACCCATGATGTGTAACATGAGGCAGAATAAGCTAGAGATCTTATATCAACATGCATTTTTCTGGGATCTCTTCCTAAAATGCTGTAGATTTAGAAGCTTGTAAAGATAAATCAATGTATCCTGTAAAATGTAGAAAAGCGAACTTGTTTTTTTTATCTACCTCCTTAATCTGTAGGGCAGGAGTATTCAAGGGAGATAATAGTGGTGTGAGTCCTTAAGGTCATTTTTTTTTCTAATGATCACCTCAATAATAATTGAACATGTATACAAATCAATTACACGCTGAAAAGTGCTAAAAGTTTGATTCCATGTTTATTGCTTTTCAAATTATTCATGTTTTAGTGACCTAGGGTATTGGTCGTAATTCAGGCCGAGCACCTTTAATATTTTGAAAATCTACAGTAGTGATAAGGATTTTGCATTTTCCTGGTCATTTGTGCTCATCTATGTCTGAAACTTTCAAATATACATGAAAAGGCATCTCTTTATCTGAATATAGCATAAAAATGATCTTTAAGAAATGATTATTGAGAAAAATGCTGAAAATAATAAACTCAAACTAAGGGTTACCCATCAACATTTTGATTTTCCAGGAAAAGTAACAGCCTCTCGCTTTAATTTTGACATTTTTTCAAAGTAGTCTGTCTTCATTGATATGTGTGTTTGTTTTACAAGCCAATAGCTGTAAAATAAAGCTAAAATTATGCTTATTCCTGTATTGGTTTTGAAAATATAGTTAATTTTTAGTTAAACATGGTATCAAGTAAAATTTCTGCTAATTCCTGCAATATGAAGATAACTTGAAGTAACTATACATACACAGACGGGATTTCTGAATAACCGTGTTAACTGTGTCCTAACATGTCTGAAACGTTCACAGATACACAAACAATGCTTAGAGGTGAAGGATGTAAGGTACCCGTTCTGCAGCTCTAAAGCGCAAGGGCTTAGAGATGAATGATGGAAATTCCCATTCTGAAGCTCTAAATTGCAAGGCATTAGAGATGAATGATGAAAGATACCTGTTCTGCAGCTCTAAGCGCAATGCCTTAGCATTAAAGGATGAAAGATACTCGTTCTGCAGCTCTAAAGCGCAATACCTTAGAGATGACGGATGAAAATGCCATTCTGCAGCTCTAAAGCGCAATGCCTTAAGAATAACGAATAAAGATACCCATTCTGCAGCTCTTTCTAAACGTCTCACACCACAATTAATTTTCCATAGGGTCCCATTGTAATGTTTTTGTTCGTGGCATAGAGATAAAAAAGATTTTGCAACATGTATTTATGCTTAAATTCTTCATTGATCCAATATCTGCATGCTATTAACTTTTAACGAATATTTACCAGATTGAACTTTTTTTAATTTCATGTTTGCGTGACACCTATCAAAATTTAGACAAAAATACAACCCCGTGGAGATTAGACCCATGATGTGTAAAATGAGGCAGAATTAGCTAGAGATCTTATATCAACATGCATTTTTCTGGGATCTCTTCCTAAAATGCTGTAGATTTAGAACCTGGTAAAGATAAATCAATGTATCCTGTAAAATGTAGAAAAGCGAACTTGTTTTTTTTTATCTACCTCCTTCATCTGTAGGGCAGGAGTATTCAAGGGAGATAATAGTGGTGTGAGTCCTTAAGGTCATTTTTTTTTTCTAATGATCACCTCAATAATAATTGAACATGTATACAAATCAATTACACGCTGAAAAGTGCTAAAAGTTTGATTCCATGTTTATTGCTTTTCAAATTATTCATGTTTTAGTGACCTAGGGTATTGGTCGAAATTCAGGCCGAGCACCTTTAATATTTTGAAAATCTACAGTAGTGATAAGGATTTTGCATTTTCCTGGTCATTTGTGCTCATCTATGTCTGAAACTTTCAAATATACATGAAAAGGCATCTCTTTATCTGAATATAGCATAAAAATGATCTTTAAGAAATGATTATTGAGAAAAATGCTGAAAATAATAAACTCAAACTAAGGGTTACCCATCAACATTTTGATTTTCCAGGAAAAGTAACAGCCTCTCGCTTTAATTTTGACATTTTTTCAAAGTAGTCTGTCTTCATTGATATGTGTGTTTGTTTTACAAGCCAATAGCTGTAAAATAAAGCTAAAATTATGCTTATTCCTGTATTGGTTTTGAAAATATAGTTAATTTTTAGTTAAACATGGTATCAAGTAAAATTTCTGCTAATTCCTGCAATATGAAGATATCTTGAAGTAACTATACATACACAGACGGGATTTCTGAATAACCGTGTTAACTGTGTCCTAACATGTTTGAAACGTTCACAGATACACAAACAATGCTTAGAGGTGAAGGATGTAAGGTACCCGTTCTGCAGCTCTAAAGCGCAAGGGCTTAGAGATGAATGATGGAAATTCCCATTCTGAAGCTCTAAATTGCAAGGCATTAGAGATGAATGATGAAAGATACCTGTTCTGCAGCTCTAAAGCGCAATGCCTTAGCATTAAAGGATGAAAGATACTCGTTCTGCAGCTCTAAAGCGCAATACCTTAGAGATGACGGATGAAAATGCCATTCTGCAGCTCTAAAGCGCAATGCCTTAAGAATAACGAATAAAGATACCCATTCTGCAGCTCTTTCTTAACGTCTCACACCACAATTAATTTTCCATAGGGTCCCATTGTAATGTTTTTGTTCGTGGCATAGAGATAAAAAAGATTTTGCAACATGTATTTATGCTTAAATTCTTCATTGATCCAATATCTGCATGCTATTAACTTTTAACGAATATTTACCAGATTGAACTTTTTTTAATTTCATGTTTGCGTGACACCTATCAAAATTTAGACAAAAATACAACCCCGTGGAGATTAGACCCATGATGTGTAAAATGAGGCAGAATTAGCTAGAGATCTTATATCAACATGCATTTTTCTGGGATCTCTTCCTAAAATGCTGTAGATTTAGAACCTGGTAAAGATAAATCAATGTATCCTGTAAAATATAGAAAAGCGAACTTGTTTTTTTTATCTACCTCCTTCATCTGTAGGGCATGAGTATTCAAGGGAGATAATAGTGGTGTGAGTCCTTAAGGTCATTTTT
This sequence comes from Cyrtodaria siliqua, assembly GCA_037043455.1. Lineage (NCBI taxonomy): Eukaryota > Metazoa > Mollusca > Bivalvia > Adapedonta > Hiatellidae > Cyrtodaria > Cyrtodaria siliqua. The sequence continues at coordinate 12,764 of JAWPHD010002608.1, read as the reverse complement.
TTTTCTAATGATCACCTCAATAATAAATGAACATGTATACAAATCAATTACACGCTGAAAAGTGCTAAAAGTTTGATTCCATGTTTATTGCTTTTCAAATTATTCATGTTTTAGTGACCTAGGGTATTGGTCGAAATTCAGGCCGAGCACCTTTAATATTTTGAAAATCTACAGTAGTGATAAGGATTTTGCATTTTCCTGGTCATTTGTGCTCATCTATGTCTGAAACTTTCAAATATACATGAAAAGGCATCTCTTTATCTGAATATAGCATAAAAATGATCTTTAAGAAATGATTATTGAGAAAAATGCTGAAAATAATAAACTCAAACTAAGGGTTACCCATCAACATTTTGATTTTCCAGGAAAAGTAACAGCCTCTCGCTTTAATTTTGACATTTTTTCAAAGTAGTCTGTCTTCATTGATATGTGTGTTTGTTTTACAAGCCAATAGCTGTAAAATAAAGCTAAAATTATGCTTATTCCTGTATTGGTTTTGAAAATATAGTTAATTTTTAGTTAAACATGGTATCAAGTAAAATTTCTGCTAATTCCTGCAATATGAAGATAACTTGAAGTAACTATACATACACAGACGGGATTTCTGAATAACCGTGTTAACTGTGTCCTAACATGTCTGAAACGTTCACAGATACACAAACAATGCTTAGAGGTGAAGGATGTAAGGTACCCGTTCTGCAGCTCTAAAGCGCAAGGGCTTAGAGATGAATGATGGAAATTCCCATTCTGAAGCTCTAAATTGCAAGGCATTAGAGATGAATGATGAAAGATACCTGTTCTGCAGCTCTAAAGCGCAATGCCTTAGCATTAAAGGATGAAAGATACTCGTTCTGCAGCTCTAAAGCGCAATACCTTAGAGATGACGGATGAAAATGCCATTCTGCAGCTCTAAAGCGCAATGCCTTAAGAATAACGAATAAAGATACCCATTCTGCAGCTCTTTCTTAACGTCTCACACCACAATTAATTTTCCATAGGGTCCCATTGTAATGTTTTTGTTCGTGGCATAGAGATAAAAAAGATTTTGCAACATGTATTTATGCTTAAATTCTTCATTGATCCAATATCTGCATGCTATTAACTTTTAACGAATATTTACCAGATTGAACTTTTTTTAATTTCATGTTTGCGTGACACCTATCAAAATTTAGACAAAAATACAACCCCGTGGAGATTAGACCCATGATGTGTAAAATGAGGCAGAATTAGCTAGAGATCTTATATCAACACGCATTTTTCTGGGATCTCTTCCTAAAATGCTGTAGATTTAGAACCTGGTAAAGATAAATCAATGTATCCTGTAAAATGTAAGAAAACGAACTTGTTTTTTTTATCTACCTCCTTCATCTGTAGGGCAGAAGTATTCAAGGGAGATAATAGTGGTGTGAGTCCTTAAGGTCATTTTTTTTTCTAATGATCACCTCAATAATAATTGAACATGTATACAAATCAATTACACGCTGAAAAGTGCTAAAAGTTTGATTCCATGTTTATTGCTTTTCAAATTATTCATGTTTTAGTGACCTAGGGTATTGGTCGAAATTCAGGCCGAGCACCTTTAATATTTTGAAAATCTACAGTAGTGATAAGGATTTTGCATTTTCCTGGTCATTTGTGCTCATCTATGTCTGAAACTTTCAAATATACATGAAAAGGCATCTCTTTATCTGAATATAGCATAAACATGATCTTTAAGAAATGAGTATTGAGAAAAATGCTGAAAATAATAAACTCAAACTAAGGGTTACCCATCAACATTTTGATTTTCCAGGAAAAGTAACAGCCTCTCGCTTTAATTTTGACATTTTTTCAAAGTAGTCTGTCTTCATTGATATGTGTGTTTGTTTTACAAGCCAATAGCTGTAAAATAAAGCTAAAATTATGCTTATTCCTGTATTGGTTTTGAAAATATAGTTAATTTTTAGTTAAACATGGTATCAAGTAAAATTTCTGCTAATTCCTGCAATATGAAGATAACTTGAAGTAACTATACATACACAGACGGGATTTCTGAATAACCGTGTTAACTGTGTCCTAACATGTCTGAAACGTTCACAGATACACAAACAATGCTTAGAGGTGAAGGATGTAAGGTACCCGTTCTGCAGCTCTAAAGCGCAAGGGCTTAGAGATGAATGATGGAAATTCCCATTCTGAAGCTCTAAATTGCAAGGCATTAGAGATGAAAGATGAAAGATACCTGTTCAGCAGCTCTAAAGCGCAATGCCTTAGCATTAAAGGATGAAAGATACTCGTTCTGCAGCTCTAAAGCGCAATACCTTAGAGATGACGGATGAAAATGCCATTCTGCAGCTCTAAAGCGCAATGCCTTAAGAATAACGAATAAAGATACCCATTCTGCAGCTCTTTCTTAACGTCTCACACCACAATTAATTTTCCATAGGGTCCCATTGTAATGTTTTTGTTCGTGGCATAGAGATAAAAAAGATTTTGCAACATGTATTTATGCTTAAATTCTTCATTGATCCAATATCTGCATGCTATTAACTTTTAACGAATATTTACCAGATTGAACTTTTTTTAATTTCATGTTTGCGTGACACCTATCAAAATTTAGACAAAAATACAACCCCGTGGAGATTAGACCCATGATGTGTAAAATGAGGCAGAATTAGCTAGAGATCTTATATCAACATGCATTTTTCTGGGATCTCTTCCTAAAATGCTGTAGATTTAGAACCTGGTAAAGATAAATCAATGTATCCTGTAAAATGTAGAAAAGCGAACTTGTTTTTTTTATCTACCTCCTTCATCTGTAGGGCAGGAGTATTCAAGGGAGATAATAGTGGTGTGAGTCCTTAAGGTCATTTTTTTTTCTAATGATCACCTCAATAATAATTGAACATGTATACAAATCAATTACACGCTGAAAAGTGCTAAAAGTTTGATTCCATGTTTATTGCTTTTCAAATTATTCATGTTTTAGTGACCTAGGGTATTGGTCGAAATTCAGGCCGAGCAGCTTTAATATTTTGAAAATATACAGTAGTGATAAGGATTTTGCATTTTCCTGGTCATTTGTGCTCATCTATGTCTGAAACTTTCAAATATACATGAAAAGGCATCTATCTCTTTATCTGAATATAGCATAAAAATGATCTTTAAGAAATGATTATTGAGAAAAATGCTGAAAATAATAAACTCAAACTAAGGGTTACCCATCAACATTTTGATTTTCCAGGAAAAGTAACAGCCTCTCGCTTTAATTTTGACATTTTTTCAAAGTAGTCTGTCTTCATTGATATGTGTGTTTGTTTTACAAGCCAATAGCTGTAAAATAAAGCTAAAATTATGCTTATTCCTGTATTGGTTTTGAAAATATAGTTAATTTTTAGTTAAACATGGTATCAAGTAAAATTTCTGCTAATTCCTGCAATATGAAGATAACTTGAAGTAACTATACATACACAGACGGGATTTCTGAATAACCGTGTTAACTGTGTCCTAACATGTCTGAAACGTTCACAGATACACAAACAATGCTTAGAGGTGAAGGATGTAAGGTACCCGTTCTGCAGCTCTAAAGCGCAAGGGCTTAGAGATGAATGATGGAAATTCCCATTCTGAAGCTCTAAATTGCAAGGCATTAGAGATGAATGATGAAAGATACCTGTTCTGCAGCTCTAAAGCGCAATGCCTTAGCATTAAAGGATGAAAGATACTCGTTCTGCAGCTCTAAAGCGCAATACCTTAGAGATGACGGATGAAAATGCCATTCTGCAGCTCTAAAGCGCAATGCCTTAAGAATAACGAATAAAGATACCCATTCTGCAGCTCTTTCTTAACGTCTCACACCACAATTAATTTTCCATAGGGTCCCATTGTAATGTTTTTGTTCGTGGCATAGAGATAAAAAAGATTTTGCAACATGTATTTATGCTTAAATTCTTCATTGATCCAATATCTGCATGCTATTAACTTTTAACGAATATTTACCAGATTGAACTTTTTTTAATTTCATGTTTGCGTGACACCTATCAAAATTTAGACAAAAATACAACCCCGTGGAGATTAGACCTATGATGTGTAAAATGAGGCAGAATTAGCTAGAGATCTTATATCAACATGCATTTTTCTGGGATCTCTTCCTAAAATGCTGTAGATTTAGAACCTGGTAAAGATAAATCAATGTATCCTGTAAAATGTAGAAAAGCGAACTTGTTTTTTTTATCTACCTCCTTCATCTGTAGGGCAGGAGTATTCAAGGGAGATAATAGTGGTGTGAGTCCTTAAGGTCATTTTTTTTTCTAATGATCACCTCAATAATAATTGAACATGTATACAAATCAATTACACGCTGAAAAGTGCTAAAAGTTTGATTCCATGTTTATTGCTTTTCAAATTATTCATGTTTTAGTGACCTAGGGTATTGGTCGAAATTCAGGCCGAGCACCTTTAATATTTTGAAAATATACAGTAGTGATAAGGATTTTGCATTTTCCTGGTCATTTGTGCTCATCTATGTCTGAAACTTTCAAATATACATGAAAAGGCATCTATCTCTTTATCTGAATATAGCATAAAAATGATCTTTAAGAAATGATTATTGAGAAAAATGCTGAAAATAATAAACTCAAACTAAGGGTTACCCATCAACATTTTGATTTTCCAGGAAAAGTAACAGCCTCTCGCTTTAATTTTGACATTTTTTCAAAGTAGTCTGTCTTCATTGATATGTGTGTTTGTTTTACAAGCCAATAGCTGTAAAATAAAGCTAAAATTATGCTTATTCCTGTATTGGTTTTGAAAATATAGTTAATTTTTAGTTAAACATGGTATCAAGTAAAATTTCTGCTAATTCCTGCAATATGAAGATAACTTGAAGTAACTATACATACACAGACGGGATTTCTGAATAACCGTGTTAACTGTGTCCTAACATGTCTGAAACGTTCACAGATACACAAACAATGCTTAGAGGTGAAGGATGTAAGGTACCCGTTCTGCAGCTCTAAAGCGCAAGGGCTTAGAGATGAATGATGGAAATTCCCATTCTGAAGCTCTAAATTGCAAGGCATTAGAGATGAATGATGAAAGATACCTGTTCTGCAGCTCTAAAGCGCAATGCCTTAGCATTAAAGGATGAAAGATACTCGTTCTGCAGCTCTAAAGCGCAATACCTTAGAGATGACGGATGAAAATGCCATTCTGCAGCTCTAAAGCGCAATGCCTTAAGAATAACGAATAAAGATACCCATTCTGCAGCTCTTTCTTAACGTCTCACACCACAATTAATTTTCCATAGGGTCCCATTGTAATGTTTTTGTTCGTGGCATAGAGATAAAAAAAGATTTTGCAACATGTATTTATGCTTAAATTCTTCATTGATCCAATATCTGCATGCTATTAACTTTTAACGAATATTTACCAGATTGAACTTTTTTTAATTTCATGTTTGCGTGACACCTATCAAAATTTAGACAAAAATACAACCCCGTGGAGATTAGACCCATGATGTGTAAAATGAGGCAGAATTAGCTAGAGATCTTATATCAACATGCATTTTTCTGGGATATCTTCCTAAAATGCTGTAGATTTAGAACCTGGTAAAGATAAATCAATGTATCCTGTAAAATGTAGAAAAGCGAACTTGTTTTTTTTATCTACCTCCTTCATCTGTAGGGCAGGAGTATTCAAGGGAGATAATAGTGGTGTGAGTCCTTAAGGTCATTTTTTTTTCTAATGATCACCTCAATAATAATTGAACATGTATACAAATCAATTACACGCTGAAAAGTGCTAAAAGTTTGATTCCATGTTTATTGCTTTTCAAATTATTCATGTTTTAGTGACCTAGGGTATTGGTCGAAATTCAGGCCGAGCACCTTTAATATTTTGAAAATCTACAGTAGTGATAAGGATTTTGCATTTTCCTGGTCATTTGTGCTCATCTATGTCTGAAACTTTCAAATATACATGAAAAGGCATCTATCTCTTTATCTGAATATAGCATAAAAATGATCTTTAAGAAATGATTATTGAGAAAAATGCTGAAAATAATAAACTCAAACTAAGGGTTACCCATCAACATTTTGATTTTCCAGGAAAAGTAACAGCCTCTCGCTTTAATTTTGACATTTTTTCAAAGTAGTCTGTCTTCATTGATATGTGTGTTTGTTTTACAAGCCAATAGCTGTAAAATAAAGCTAAAATTATGCTTATTCCTGTATTGGTTTTGAAAATATAGTTAATTTTTAGTTAAACATGGTATCAAGTAAAATTTCTGCTAATTCCTGCAATATGAAGATAACTTGAAGTAACTATACATACACAGACGGGATTTCTGAATAACCGTGTTAACTGTGTCCTAACATGTCTGAAACGTTCACAGATACACAAACAATGCTTAGAGGTGAAGGATGTAAGGTACCCGTTCTGCAGCTCTAAAGCGCAAGGGCTTAGAGATGAATGATGGAAATTCCCATTCTGAAGCTCTAAATTGCAAGGCATTAGAGATGAATGATGAAAGATACCTGTTCTGCAGCTCTAAAGCGCAATGCCTTAGCATTAAAGGATGAAAGATACTCGTTCTGCAGCTCTAAAGCGCAATACCTTAGAGATGACGGATGAAAATGCCATTCTGCAGCTCTAAAGCGCAATGCCTTAAGAATAACGAATAAAGATACCCATTCTGCAGCTCTTTCTTAACGTCTCACACCACAATTAATTTTCCATAGGGTCCCATTGTAATGTTTTTGTTCGTGGCATAGAGATAAAAAAAGATTTTGCAACATGTATTTATGCTTAAATTCTTCATTGATCCAATATCTGCATGCTATTAACTTTTAACGAATATTTACCAGATTGAACTTTTTTTAATTTCATGTTTGCGTGACACCTATCAAAATTTAGACAAAAATACAACCCCGTGGAGATTAGACCCATGATGTGTAAAATGAGGCAGAATTAGCTAGAGATCTTATATCAACATGCATTTTTCTGGGATCTCTTCCTAAAATGCTGTAGATTTAGAACCTGGTAAAGATAAATCAATGTATCCTGTAAAATGTAGAAAAGCGAACTTGTTTTTTTTATCTACCTCCTTCATCTGTAGGGCATGAGTATTCAAGGGAGATAATAGTGGTGTGAGTCCTTAAGGTCATTTTTTTTTCTAATGATCACCTCAATAATAATTGAACATGTATACAAATTAATTACACGCTGAAAAGTGCTAAAAGTTTGATTCCATGTTTATTGCTTTTCAAATTATTCATGTTTTAGTGACCTAGGGTATTGGTCGAAATTCAGGCCGAGCACCTTTAATATTTTGAAAATCTACAGTAGTGATAAGGATTTTGCATTTTCCTGGTCATTTGTGCTCATCTATGTCTGAAACTTTCAAATATACATGAAAAGGCATCTATCTCTTTATCTGAATATAGCATAAAAATGATCTTTAAGAAATGATTATTGAGAAAAATGCTGAAAATAATAAACTCAAACTAAGGGTTACCCATCAACATTTTGATTTTCCAGGAAAAGTAACAGCCTCTCGCTTTAATTTTGACATTTTTTCAAAGTAGTCTGTCTTCATTGATATGTGTGTTTGTTTTACAAGCCAATAGCTGTAAAATAAAGCTAAAATTATGCTTATTCCTGTATTGGTTTTGAAAATATAGTTAATTTTTAGTTAAACATGGTATCAAGTAAAATTTCTGCTAATTCCTGCAATATGAAGATAACTTGAAGTAACTATACATACACAGACGGGATTTCTGAATAACCGTGTTAACTGTGTCCTAACATGTCTGAAACGTTCACAGATACACAAACAATGCTTAGAGGTGAAGGATGTAAGGTACCCGTTCTGCAGCTCTAAAGCGCAAGGGCTTAGAGATGAATGATGGAAATTCCCATTCTGAAGCTCTAAATTGCAAGGCATTAGAGATGAATGATGAAAGATACCTGTTCTGCAGCTCTAAAGCGCAATGCCTTAGCATTAAAGGATGAAAGATACTCGTTCTGCAGCTCTAAAGCGCAATACCTTAGAGATGACGGATGAAAATGCCATTCTGCAGCTCTAAAGCGCAATGCCTTAAGAATAACGAATAAAGATACCCATTCTGCAGCTCTTTCTTAAGGTCATTTTTTTTTCTAATGATCACCTCAATAATAATTGAACATGTATACAAATCAATTACACGCTGAAAAGTGCTAAAAGTTTGATTCCATGTTTATTGCTTTTCAAATTATTCATGTTTTAGTGACCTAGGGTATTGGTCGAAATTCAGGCCGAGCACCTTTAATATTTTGAAAATCTACAGTAGTGATAAGGATTTTGCATTTTCCTGGTCATTTGTGCTCATCTATGTCTGAAACTTTCAAATATACATGAAAAGGCATCTCTTTATCTGAATATAGCATAAAAATGATCTTTAAGAAATGATTATTGAGAAAATTGCTGAAAATAATAAACTCAAACTAAGGGTTACCCATCAACATTTTGATTTTCCAGGAAAAGTAACAGCCTCTCGCTTTAATTTTGACATTTTTTCAAAGTAGTCTGTCTTCATTGATATGTGTGTTTGTTTTACAAGCCAATAGCTGTAAAATAAAGCTAAAATTATGCTTATTCCTGTATTGGTTTTGAAAATATAGTTAATTTTTAGTTAAACATGGTATCAAGTAAAATTTCTGCTAATTCCTGCAATATGAAGATAACTTGAAGTAACTATACATACACAGACGGGATTTCTGAATAACCGTGTTAACTGTGTCCTAACATGTCTGAAACGTTCACAGATACACAAACAATGCTTAGAGGTGAAGGATGTAAGGTACCCGTTCTGCAGCTCTAAAGCGCAAGGGCTTAGAGATGAATGATGGAAATTCCCATTCTGAAGCTCTAAATTGCAAGGCATTAGAGATGAATGATGAAAGATACCTGTTCTGCAGCTCTAAAGCGCAATGCCTTAGCATTAAAGGATGAAAGATACTCGTTCTGCAGCTCTAAAGCGCAATACCTTAGAGATGACGGATGAAAATGCCATTCTGCAGCTCTAAAGCGCAATGCCTTAAGAATAACGAATAAAGATACCCATTCTGCAGCTCTTTCTTAACGTCTCACACCACAATTAATTTTCCATAGGGTCCCATTGTAATGTTTTTGTTCGTGGCATAGAGATAAAAAAGATTTTGCAACATGTATTTATGCTTAAATTCTTCATTGATCCAATATCTGCATGCTATTAACTTTTAACGAATATTTACCAGATTGAACTTTTTTTAATTTCATGTTTGCGTGACACCTATCAAAATGTAGACAAAAATACAACCCCGTGGAGATTAGACCCATGATGTGTAAAATGAGGCAGAATTAGCTAGAGATCTTATATCAACATGCATTTTTCTGGGATCTCTTCCTAAAATGCTGTAGATTTAGAACCTGGTAAAGATAAATCAATGTATCCTGTAAAATGTAGAAAAGCGAACTTGTTTTTTTTTATCTACCTCCTTCATCTGTAGGGCAGGAGTATTCAAGGGAGATAATAGTGGTGTGAGTCCTTAAGGTCATTTTTTTTTCTAATGATCACCTCAATAATAATTGAACATGTATACAAATCAATTACACGCTGAAAAGTGCTAAAAGTTTGATTCCATGTTTATTGCTTTTCAAATTATTCATGTTTTAGTGACCTAGGGTATTGGTCGAAATTCAGGCCGAGCACCTTTAATATTTTGAAAATCTACAGTAGTGATAAGGATTTTGCATTTTCCTGGTCATTTGTGCTCATCTATGTCTGAAACTTTCAAATATACATGAAAAGGCATCTCTTTATCTGAATATAGCATAAAAATGATCTTTAAGAAATGATTATTGAGAAAAATGCTGAAAATAATAAACTCAAACTAAGGGTTACCCATCAACATTTTGATTTTCCAGGAAAAGTAACAGCCTCTCGCTTTAATTTTGACATTTTTTCAAAGTAGTCTGTCTTCATTGATATGTGTGTTTGTTTTACAAGCCAATAGCTGTAAAATAAAGCTAAAATTATGCTTATTCCTGTATTGGTTTTGAAAATATAGTTAATTTTTAGTTAAACATGGTATCAAGTAAAATTTCTGCTAATTCCTGCAATATGAAGATAACTTGAAGTAACTATACATACACAGACGGGATTTCTGAATAACCGTGTTAACTGTGTCCTAACATGTCTGAAACGTTCACAGATACACAAACAATGCTTAGAGGTGAAGGATGTAAGGTACCCGTTCTGCAGCTCTAAAGCGCAAGGGCTTAGAGATGAATGATGGAAATTCCCATTCTGAAGCTCTAAATTGCAAGGCATTAGAGATGAATGATGAAAGATACCTGTTCTGCAGCTCTAAAGCGCAATGCCTTAGCATTAAAGGATGAAAGATACTCGTTCTGCAGCTCTAAAGCGCAATACCTTAGAGATGACGGATGAAAATGCCATTCTGCAGCTCTAAAGCGCAATGCCTTAAGAATAACGAATAAAGATACCCATTCTGCAGCTCTTTCTTAACGTCTCACACCACAATTAATTTTCCATAGGGTCCCATTGTAATGTTTTTGTTCGTGGCATAGAGATAAAAAAGATTTTGCAACATGTATTTATGCTTAAATTCTTCATTGATCCAATATCTGCATGCTATTAACTTTTAACGAATATTTACCAGATTGAACTTTTTTTAATTTCATGTTTGCGTGACACCTATCAAAATTTAGACAAAAATACAACCCCGTGGAGATTAGACCCATGATGTGTAAAATGAGGCAGAATTAGCTAGAGATCTTATATCAACATGCATTTTTCTGGGATCTCTTCCTAAAATGCTGTAGATTTAGAACCTGGTAAAGATAAATCAATGTATCCTGTAAAATGTAGAAAAGCGAACTTGTTTTTTTTATCTACCTCCTTCATCTGTAGGGCAGGAGTATTCAAGAGAGATAATAGTGGTGTGAGTCCTTAAGGTCATTTTTTTTTCTAATGATCACCTCAATAATAATTGAACATGTATACAAATCAATTACACGCTGAAAAGTGCTAAAAGTTTGATTCCATGTTTATTGCTTTTCAAATTATTCATGTTTTAGTGACCTAGGGTATTGGTCGAAATTCAGGCCGAGCACCTTTAATATTTTGAAAATCTACAGTAGTGATAAGGATTTTGCATTTTCCTGGTCATTTGTGCTCATCTATGTCTGAAACTTTCAAATATACATGAAAAGGCATCTCTTTATCTGAATATAGCATAAAAATGATCTTTAAGAAATGATTATTGAGAAAAATGCTGAAAATAATAAACTCAAACTAAGGGTTACCCATCAACATTTTGATTTTCCAGGAAAAGTAACAGCCTCTCGCTTTAATTTTGACATTTTTTCAAAGTAGTCTGTCTTCATTGATATGTGTGTTTGTTTTACAAGCCAATAGCTGTAAAATAAAGCTAAAATTATGCTTATTCCTGTATTGGTTTTGAAAATATAGTTAATTTTTAGTTAAACATGGTATCAAGTAAAATTTCTGCTAATTCCTGCAATATGAAGATAACTTGAAGTAACTATACATACACAGACGGGATTTCTGAATAACCGTGTTAACTGTGTCCTAACATGTCTGAAACGTTCACAGATACACAAACAATGCTTAGAGGTGAAGGATGTAAGGTACCCGTTCTGCAGCTCTAAAGCGCAAGGGCTTAGAGATGAATGATGGAAATTCCCATTCTGAAGCTCTAAATTGCAAGGCATTAGAGATGAATGATGAAAGATACCTGTTCTGCAGCTCTAAAGCGCAATGCCTTAGCATTAAAGGATGAAAGATACTCGTTCTGCAGCTCTAAAGCGCAATACCTTAGAGATGACGGATGAAAATGCCATTCTGCAGCTCTAAAGCGCAATGCCTTAAGAATAACGAATAAAGATACCCATTCTGCAGCTCTTTCTTAACGTCTCACACCACAATTAATTTTCCATAGGGTAGGGGTCCCATTGTAATGTTTTTGTTCGTGGCATAGAGATAAAAAGATTTTGCAACATGTACTTTATGCTTAATTCTTCATTGATCCAATATCTGCATGCTATTAACTTTAACGAATATTTACCAGATTGAACTTTTTTTAATTTCATGTTTGCGTGACACCTATCAAAATTTAGACAAAAATACAACCCCGTGGAGATTAGACCCATGATGTGTAAAATGAGGCAGAATTAGCTAGAGATCTTATATCAACATGCATTTTTCTGGGATCTATTCCTAAAATGCTGTAGATTTAGAACCTGGTAAAGATAAATCAATGTATCCTGTAAAATGTAGAAAAGCGAACTTGTTTTTTTATCTACCTCCTTCATCTGTAGGGCAGGAGTATTCAAGGAGATAATAGTGGTGTGAGTCCTTAAGGTCATTTTTTTTTCTAATGATCACCTCAATAATAATTGAACATGTATACAAATCAATTACACGCTGAAAAGTGCTAAAGTTTGATTCCATGTTTATTGCTTTTCCAAATTAATTCATGTTTTAGTGACCTAGGGTATTGGTCGAAATTCAGGCCGAGCAGCTTTAATATTTTTAAAAATCTACAGTAGTGATAAGGATTTTGCATTTTCCCTGGTCATTTGTGCTCATCTATGTCTGAAACTTTCAAATATACATGAAAAGGCATCTATCTCTTTATCTGAATATAGCATAAAATGATCTTTAAGAAATGATTATTGAGGAAAAATGCTGAAAATATAAACTCAACTAAGGGTTACC